>SKCR01039879.1:0-122688 GCA_019454045.1 Zanthoxylum bungeanum
CTTTTTTAGGCCCGAATTTTAAAAAAAAATTAAAAAAAATACAAATATAAAATATATTTACACTATATATAAAGACAATTTATAAATAAATCACAAATTTTATTGATAAATTAACAATTTAAATACTAAAAATAAATAAAAATGATACAAACATATTAAAAAATATATATATTTATGTTTTTTTATTTTTTATTTTTAATTAGGAAAGCCCGGCCCGGGCCCGGGCCCGAGCCGGGCTTTCATTTTAAGGCCCGGCCCGGGCTTTTAAGCCCGCGGGCCGTGGGCTTTTTTGCCACCCTTACCTACCATTGTGGCTCAGAATGACGAGTTTTACCCCTCTGGGTTGCTGGACGATTTGTTCGCACAGACGAGACCAACCACAATGGTCTTTGGAGAACCGACACACATCGATTCGAATGAAGTACGACCAGAATAAGGAGCAAGCCGCTCTTGCGACCTCCAAGGCCAATTTATTGGCCTATGTGATAGAGCGAAGAAGTGAGGACTAAGCACATGTCGCTATTTCGGCCTTTAGAGGCAAATTGCTGGCACACCAGACGGAGGACAAAATAAAAGAACTATGTGGAGTGGACTACTTGATGGAAGGAGGAGAATCAAAGGAAGAAGAGTTCGCCCTGAATGGACGACGCAAGACAAACATCTCAAGAGGACAAGATGCTTTGGGCGAGGTAAATATGAAGAATGAGCACGATAGGCGCATAACTTACGTCAGCAAGGAATTGGAGCCTCAGGTACATGAAAAGTTAGTTTGTTTGTTGCAAAGATACAAAGATTGTTTCGCATGAGACTACAATGAGATGCCTGGCTTAGATAGGACGTTGGTAGAGCATATGCTGCCAATCATGCCAAGTCATAGGCCTCACAGGCAGCCTCCCCAAAGGTTTGCGCCTAATGTCATGCCTGATATTAAGAAAGAAGTTGAACGACTGTTAGAGGCAAAATTCATTAGGACGACCATATATGTGGAATGGTTATCAAATATTGTCCCAGTTAGGAAAAAGAATGGAAAAATAAAGATCTGTATAGATTTCAGAAATTTAAACCTGGCAACACCAAATGATCAATACCCAATGCCGACAGTAGATTCCCTAGTGGATTCCACGGCGGGGTATCAAGTATACTCGTTTATGGATGGGTATGCGGGCTATAATCAGATTTACATCGCCGAAGATGATGTACATAAGACGACCTTTAGATGCCCAGGCTCTCTAGGGTGTTATGAATAGGCGGTCATGCCATTCGGCCTGAAAAATGATGGTGCCACTTATCAGCGGGCCATGAACTTGATCTTTCATGACATGATTGGCGAATTCGTAGAAGTCTATGTGGACGATATATTGGCTAAATCCGTGACTATGGACGAACATTTTGGCCATTTAGCAACGGCCTTCGAACGAATGAGAAAGTTCAAACTAAGAATGAACCCTGCCAAATGTGCTTTCGGGGTGTGCGCAGGAAATTTCCTAGGGTTTCTAGTGCACCAACGGGGAATTGAGATCGACACCAATAAGTCTCAGGCAATCACCGAAGCTATGCCACCCCGAAATAAAAAAGAGTTGCATAGGTTTTTAGGGCAAATTAACTTTTTAAGGTGATTCATCTCCAACTGTGCAGGGAAAACAAATGTGTTCTCATCCTTATTAAAGCTAAAATGCGAGGACGAATTTGTCTGGACTGAGGAACATCAACAAGAATTTGACAGCCTGAAGAAGTACTTGTCACAGCCGCTGGTGATGTTACCTCCAGTGCCAGGAAAGCCAATAAAGTTGTACATAGCGGCTGAAGAGCAGTCCATAGCTGGGATGATCGCGCAAGATGAGGACATGAACATCGAGAGAGCCATTTACTATATTAGCAGACAATTGCTGAATTATGAATGTAACTATTCTCCCATGGAGAAATTATGTTTGGCTTTATACTTCACATGTACTAAATTACGAGCCTACCTTAGGCCGAATATAGTGTACTTGATTACAAGAATTAATATAATAAAGTACATGTTTTCTCGTCCCATCTTGCATCAAAGAGTAGGTTTTTGGTCACTATCACTTTCAGAATTTGATATACGGCATGAACCCCAAAGGGCCGTTAAAAATCAAGCCTTGGCCGACCATCCATGTCTGAGCACGATAAAGGAAATAGAAATGGATCTGGACGAATGCAGTCTGAAACCATGGACGATGTATTTCGACGGATCCAGCACAATGAATGGAGCTGGAATATGATTAGTCCTGGTCAGCCCGTTGGGAGAATCTTTCTGATTCTTAGTCAAGTTGACCGAATACTGCACTAATAACCAGGCCGAATACGAAGCCTTGATACTTGGGCTAGAGATGCTCCTCAATATGGGAGTGACCCATGCGTCCATCAATGGAGATTCACAGCTGGTAATTCAACAAGTGATAGGAGCTTTCAAATGTCAAAGCCCATCAGTAATGGCATTATTAGACATGGCCAAAGAATTAGTAGAACGATTTGATCACGCTGAATTGGAGTACATTCCGAGGGCGAAGAACGAATTGGCCAATAGCTTAGCCCAAGCAGCGTCCGGATATAAACAGACAAACATATGTAGGGTATACATGAGCGAAGAGGTTGAACCAGTCCTCATGAGGCGAGCTAAAGATACGAACGCCATGGTTATCGAAGCCGAAAAAAAGGACGATTGGAGAAACGAAATCAAGACATTCCTAAAGCAGCCCGAAGCAGGGAATGATCAAAAGCTAAAGCTTAAAGCTTTAAACTATATAGTATCAAGAGATGTGCTATATAAGAAACGACAAGATGGGTTGTTGTTGAAATGTGTAGGGCCATCCGAATCCAAAACTATCATGGCCGAAGTGCATGAAGGCATTTGTGGGGCTCACCAAGCCGGGGTAAAGATGAGATGGTTGATTGTACGAAGCGGCTATTATTGGCCAAAGATGGGAGAATCGTACACCTCATATGCCAATGGATGCATTGCTTGTCAGAAGCACAGACCTATTCAAAGGGCTCCAGCAACTGAGATGGTCCCAGTCATTAAAATATGGCTGTTTATGGGATGGGCGATAGACTTGATATGGAAGATTTATCCTGCATCAAGTAAGAGGCATACTTTCATCGTCGTTGCCACTGACTTCTTCACTAAATGGTTGGAAGCCATCCCAGTTGTAGAAATCTCCCAAGAGCAGATCATCAAGTTCATAAAGGAACATATAATTCACCGATTTGGTATACCACAGACAATAATGGTAGATCATGGTACTTCATTAAACGGTGAAAAGGTAAAAGACTTCCTGGGCGAATACAGAGTCCGATTAGTGAACACTACTCCCTACTACCCTCAGTCAAATGGTCAAGCAGAATCGACTAACAAGACCCTTAAATGATTGATTCGGAAAATGGTGACAGACAATGCCAGACGGTGGGATGAATATTTGAGTCAAGCTTTATGAGCCTATAGAACGTCGCCGTGAACAAGTACTTTGGTGACGCCGTTGTAATTAGTGTATGGTCAAGAAGATGTGCTTCCAGTAGAAATGAATATTGAATCTACCAGGGTGATGCTGCAAGACAAACTGACACGGGAAGACTACGACGAGGTAATGATCCAGAACTTGTTGAAATTGGACGACATCAGATGTGATGCGCTAAATCGTCTAGAAGCACAAAAGAAAAAGGATAGCCAATGAATACAACCTCAGAGTAATGGCTAAATAATTCAGGGAGGGCGAATTAGTGTGGAAGACTGTGTTGCCACTTGGTTCTAAGGACCCAGCATATGGCAAATGGTCGCCCAATTGGGAAGGCCCATTCATGGTAAAAAACGTGTTGCCAAATGGAGCCTATCATCTACAAGACTTAAACGGGAGAATGCATACAAGAGCAATAAACGACAAATACTTAAAGAAATATGTACCCTCATTATGGGAGCACGAAAACAAAATACACTGAAACAATAATAAGTTCTCATTAAACATGGATGAAAACGTCATAAGAATACAAAGATAGACGATATAACGTCTTACAAAATATTACTTTTGGCCCGAAGATCGCCGAAAATCCCCAAGCAGCCCCTTAATGGCCGAAAGCGTCTCTCTCCTCAGGCGCCATTCGTCCTGTATTCCCATACCCACTGCGTCTAAGTCGGCCAGGCTTTTCTCAAAATTGATGCGGGCCAACCCCTCATACTCTGCCATAGACTCGTCCATCTCCTCTACTTGAGTAACATGGGTCCTCCTCTTAGCCTCATTCCTCATGCGGCTTTCCTCAAGAAGACGCTGAATCTCTTTTAGTTATCGCTCCAGGTCCAGGAAGACCGATTCTTCGGTCACCATTTCTTCTGTTGTCTCCCTCAGGGCCTGCTGTCGTGCCTCGAGAGAACTATGAATCGTTTCTTTCCTCATCACAGAAGAACGAAGCCCGATCTTCTGGCTGTGCACATTGTGATACCGAGAGAGAATGTTTGCTATATCATTTTGCATCTATTGGAGGAAAAGCCGATCATCAACAGATATTGGCAAAATTCACTCCTCAGACTCTCTGGACTGAGGGATTAGCCGAATAATGGGCCGGTCGATCAAAACAGGCTAGTTGAGGACGAAAGGGAACGTCCATCAGGATAACCCTCAGTTGGCGTAGTGGTATTCCCTGAAACGAGGAAAGAACGAACCGGGATGGAAACTAAAAAATTAATCTCGATCTTCACGTCCAGTGCCATCAAGGTAAATTTGGGGGACAATTGTTAACGGACGAAAATCTCCACCGTAGAACGAAATCGCCCTGAGACTAAAGAAAGAGCGAAGGGAGAAAGGGCGATGGACCAAAGGGCGACAAAGAGCGTGGGGCGATCGGACCAGCGGTTAAGACGAAAGCCATGATGCGGTTACGTTTAGGACGAAAACCCATGATACGGTTACTCCCACGATCATGGCAGTTGGATAGTTTTCCTCCACAACCAAGCAGTTGAGACGCGTAGCTCAGCGGTTACAGGCACGATCCAGCTACTGCAAGGAGATACTGGAACCGCTTAAAACGGTTGACAAACTTCACTATAAAACTTATCTATGCCAAGAGAGAAAAGCCCCGATCAAATGAAGACTAAAATGAGCATATTTTTATTTTTCATTTCTTAAATTGTAATCTTAGGACTGTAACTTGTGTGCTTACGCCCCTTGGAGGCTTATTCACTTAATCAAACACCCCTTGCTGGGACATTATCTCAGGAGGTTTGAACCTTACACGCTCTTTTTTCTTCAAGCATAAAAAATTGCGCAAACACTATCAATCGAAAGTATGAAGATAGTTTGTATTATATAAATTACATGGATGATAGAGATTAGAGTTGAAAATCTTTTCAAATTAGTTAGAATTCGATATTTTTTGTTTTTATCTAGAATAAAAAAATAATGTCGGAATTCGGGGCGAGAGAAGAATGAATCCCAAATTTTAGAATAATACTAATACTGATAAGGATTCGGGATCCCAAATATTCGATCCATAAATTGAGATGATTTTTTATTTCGATTCAAAAATCAGTCGAGATTTGGAGACAGACACAACCTGTTCAAGACAAGACAAGATAAAACTTGATCAGAATATGACGTAGTGATTATCGTCCCTAATATATTATAACATCACACACATTATTTAGGAAAGACGTGAGTGACGAGGATAACACGCGTAACCTCCGTTCACTAGTATAAACTATTTTGATGAATTTGAGTTGATATCAAAAATAAAAACAGAAGAGATTAGGGCTTCAAATCAACTTATGTTCTAATGAATAACAGGTTTTGAATAGATCCAAATCGATGCTCGAGTTTTATTTAATGGTAAATGTAACTCTGAAATAAAAGAAAAACATTATAAATTATTAAATCTACATGGTCATTTTGAGCGTTTATAGGTGAATTTATAAAATATATTTATTAAATTTTTTTGGGTGTGTGGGGTAATGAGTGGGATGGTTTTTATAGGGTGAAAATATCACCATTCAATTTTAAAAAGGGATAAATACTCATTTAATTCAATATTGTTTGAACTAAGAATTCAATAAATCTATGTATTTTTTTTTTAAAATATAAAAAAAGTTCCTGTAATATATTTATTTCCATAAAAAAAATATACACAGAGCCGTTTAAATAACTTAAAAAAATATAAAAAACTTAGCTAATTAACTAAATGTTAGAGGGGGCATAACAGTGAAATTTGCAGATAAAAATTTGCAAAAAAATGGATGGGGTGATGGGTGGACTAAAGATGAGGCTTTCTTTTTCAACCATTCATTCATACAAAGATAAAACTAGCCTTCTTTTATCTGATAAAACTAGTCTCCTGTCTCCCTATATGCTTGGAGAGCACTTGAATTGAACTACTGAAAAAATAAAGCAAATAAAAAAAAAAAAGGCATGGCTCTCAGAATGTGGGCTTCTTCTACTGCCAATGCTCTAAGAATTTCATGCGCTTCCAAATCTCAAGTCTTGCCTGCATTTTCCCTCTCCAGATGCTTCTCTTCTGGTATTTATATTATTTGCATAATTCAATTGTTTTTTTTTTTGTTTTTCTTGAGTCATTGTTGCAGAGGATTAATTGTTTGGTTTGCTTGGTAGTTTTGGATGGGTTGAAGTATGCATCTTCCCATGAATGGGTGAAGCATGAAGGCTCTGTGGCTACTGTTGGCATCACTGATCATGCTCAGGTCATTCTTTTTTCTATTTTCCATATTCTGCGCTTCAGGTTTGGGTTATTATTATGAAAATTTTAGAAGATTATCATGACAATTTCCGAGTTTTTAAGTTATATATTTTGTCACTGTTAATGAAATTTACTTTTTTAGATAGTTAACATTTCTGTCAATGTTTGATGGAGGAGCTGACCGCTAAATCCGAAAATTTATTAAAATATGTTTTAAAAATTCATGAAAAATTTAACTTCTTACTACCCCGTTGATTTCGCCCAATTTTGGTTTGAACTTTGTTCTTCATGTGTGTTGATCAACATTGGAGAGTTTAGATAATTCAGGATTTAGACTGTTAATATAAAGTTTGATTAAGCGAAGACTATGCCAAATATCTGGGATGGATATTTTTGACACGTGTTTTATTTTGTTTTGGCCTTCCATTATTTAAAAAAGGGCAAGAGGCATCGCCTCGTCGCCGTCTTACGACGATGGCACATCGAGGAGAAAATTTTGGGTGCAACAGTGGTACCACGTCATCCATGCAATAAGCCAATCATTCTTTGACACGCGTGTTAAAAAGTCAAAAAACAACTAAAAAAATAGGAAGAAAATTAAACATGTTATTTTTTAATTAGTTGGTGGTACCATGTCATCCATACCACTGTTGCACCAAAGATTTACTCCACATCGAGGCGTCTGTCTCTAGAGGGTTATTAATTTTTTTAAACCTCCGTTTTGGAAATATTTTTAAACCCTCAAAAAGTCGACATTTTGGGGTGAATATCAATAAAAAAAAATAAAATTCCGACTCAGTCCTCCTCTCTCTCTCCCGCGTCCTATTCTCTCCGTTCTACTGCGATGATGTGTAGCTCTTTTGTGACTCCTAAATTAATAAACCTTGATTTGCTTGATGTGCAACACTAGCTTGTTGCTTATGTTAGTTTGATTAATGAACTTTGTGCGTGTAATTAGGGTTTGGTTGGGGTATGATTCAAAAAATTAGGGTTTGTGAATAGTAAATCATTATTAAAGGTAATATTTCATTTTCTGGAAATTTGGGATTCAAAAAATTTGAGTATTGCTTGTTTGGGAATTAGTTATATGTTGTTTTTTTAACTTACTTTGATAGATGGATAAATGAATGTGTTTTAGATTTGTGGATGCTTTTATTACGCTGATTTTATGATTTTAATTTTTTTTTTGACTTTCTAATTGAGACGCCCGTTTCGCCGCCTTGAGGCGGTCCCCCAATGGCTGACCGCCTCAAGATATTATCCGTGTTTTTGAATATTGCAGCCTTGCAGCCTTGTTTTTTTATTTTTTATTTTTTTTGTCATCACAGGATCATCTTGGTGAAGTAGTGTTTGTGGAACTACCAGAACCTGGGACATCAGTCACTCAAGGCGGCAGCTTCGGGGCTGTTGAAAGTGTGAAAGCTACCAGTGACGTTAATTCCCCAATCTCTGGTGAAGTTGTTGAGGTTAACTCAAAGCTCTCTGAAACACCTGGCTTGGTAAGTTGTTATGGTTTTGTATTTTTGAGTTGTTTCTTCAGTTTATACATAGGATGTATCACTTCATTCTTCAGCAAAATGCCAGTCTGTCTATTGGATTGAACGCTTGATTTTAGATCCCCGAACAAATGATATCAGAGCCGAATCTTATAGCTAGATTGTGGTGGTCTCAACCGTGAGTCCGCTTGTGTCGTCCAATTAGGAAATTGATGATTAGCTAAGAAATGAGAGATATATGTAGGCACTTGACAACCTAAATGTACCCAAAATTTACACCCAAAAAGTGTAACTATATTAACACCATAAAATTTTTAGACTCTAACTTAGATGGTTTGAATAATGTAGATCAATTCAAGCCCATATGAAGGAGGATGGATGATAAAAGTGAAGCCTAGCAGCCCCTCAGAGTTAGAATCCTTGATGGGTTCCCAGGCATACACGAAATTTTGCGAAGAAGAAGATGCCGCTCATTAAAATCCGCTTAACATTTCGTTTTTCTTTTCACAGAACATTTTAAAATCTCTTTGTTTTACTCCTTATTTTTGTTGTAATTCTGCATCTTCATGTAAGTAAGATCCATTTTATCCCTTCACTTTTACCCCTAACCATTTTATTTTGAGTGCTTTTTTCAATTAATTATTGATAAGTGCAACAAGGGCAAGATAACCCCTAGACTGTGATTGTGTAAATATATGATGACTGATGACTCGCTTACTAGCAAGAATAGATAACCCTGGATCCTTAAACACTTAAATTCTTTAGAAACCCTGAAATTTGACGCAGGGACTAGGAGTGAACTCTTAAATTTAGATATTGTTATTTTTTGCAACATAAAGTTGTCAAACTCCGAAGCCATAACCCCTCAAAGTTAGGTGTGAATGTGATGATCGATAACTCGCTCATTAGCTAATAGTTGTTTCGCTGAAACACTATTAAATTAAATTCGTAGTATGGACACATCCATACGTACTAGGGGAATAAGATGACTGAGATAGGAATTGATGACTAAACAAAATGACAAAGCTGCAGATGATTGTAGTTGTAGTATTATGACAGCTATTGAATGATCAAAATTTCTGTGTGTATATATAGGAGCATATGCTGTAAAGATATCATAGCTACTAGCTAGCAACATACTATCCCATTTTATATCATTTCATCTTTAAGATTATAGATTTCAATTGTGACCACTAGCTTGGTCACATCAAACAACTAATTAATAATGTGGATAAAGAAAACTCACTTGTAGTTTAGAAGAAAATAATGACGAAAAATGGAGATTTCTAGCTTGGCCACATCAAATCCAAGGCATCTCCTTGGTCCTCCTCTAAAGGGATTGAAATATCCTGATTCGACTGTATGTTTCTGCTTACAAAGTTAGGAAAATGATAAATTTTTCTTTATTATTTAGGACTTAGGATCAATTAACCAGTTAAATTCTTTCACCACTTTCATAGATGTTGTTTTAATTTTTCAAGGGTAAAATATTGTTTTTATTTAACATAATTCAAATTTAAACACAAAAGTTGAGAAAAATCAAGTAGATCTTAATGGAGACAGAAACATATTTAATTATTTTTTAAAAAATTGGCGAATTTTCTCCAACCAAGTAATTATTTGGTGCAACAGAGATATGAGTGACGTAGTATCATCAAAAAATTAGTAAATGACATGTATGATTTAATATCCTTATTTTTAATTGTTTTTTAATATTTTAGCACGCGTGTCAATAGATTATTAAATTGTTATACAGATAACGTGATATCTCCGTTGTATTGTAGATTTTCTCCTATCGTAGAGGACTAAAGAAGTAAAGAAGCATTTACCCTCAAGAAAACGTTATCTATTTGTCTATTAATAAATGCTTGTAGAATTACTATCAGCTTATAAACTACTGTTTAAGCAAAAGTAAATCTCTTCTAGTGATGAAATGGTGTTGAGTGTGCAACTTACATCCCATCTTGAAGGATCAAATTCTTTTGGGGCAGGAAAATTTTCAGGATCCATATGCAACTTTCCATCCTTTTGGTATGGTATAACGTGCAAATTAATATATAATTTTTTACTTTATGATAAAAGGTAGTAAGCAATAAGCATGAGTAAGAAAAAACTTATCTCATTACCAGAACAAAGCTAAAAATTAATTTTTACCTTAGTAAATTTTGGCTACACCACTGGCTTGGTTGGACGTCCACTTAAATGGAAGTAAAAAAGTAGATTCCAGGCTTCTTGAAAATGATGCTTAGCAAAATCATATAAACAAACATCAAAGTTGTGTGTTATATGTTAATGAAATGAAATCTTACCTTAAGTGCCCCTGGTGGAAAGCGAAACCAGGAAGATTAATGGCCTTAGAATGAAAGCCAAGATGTAGATCAATATAATGCTTCTCCACTGACCAGATTATTGAATCACAAATGCTCCCAAGGAGAATACGCATAATGAACTTAAAAGAAACCTTGCTAGTTTCACTGAAGAATTCGATTGGCTTATCCATTTCCATGGATATGGAACCTTATTCCCCCAAGGAATCAATCACAATATCATCTATATTCCCAATATACATGGCAAGTGCCTCATGGCTAATCATCAGAATGTGTTTTTCCCTGCTAATCGAGATCGTCCCCGTTTACAGATTTGGGAAGCACATGTTAGAATATTTTATTATAATATTATTGTGGGCTTCTAATAATTGTGAGATAAGTTTTAATAAAGCGTTAAAATAAGTGATTTTGTAATAGAGACTATGAAGCCCAATTGTCTGGTCTAATAAAGTGAATTGAACTCTATATTAATTGATGTGTGGAAATTAGAACGGGTTTTGGAGATGTTATGGGCTTTTGATGAGTGAGCTCATTACACTCCATAAATCAGTGAGCTAAGGTCTCACTCTCACTCATCTATAATAGCTTACTTTATAAGCTTCCTTTATTTGTATAAATAAAAATGTCTTACTCTCTCTCTCATTGATTATGAAAATAATTATTGAATTAATCCAATTAAGCTCTTGTGTAATTATTGAATTAATCCAATTAGGTCAAAGTAAATAATCAATGTTATTCAATAACACTTTATTATATTAGTTGATAATTATAATATCGAATATTATCTTTTATCAAAATTAATTTGCTACCAAAGTGCTTAACAAGTACACTTCATATTGAGACTCTATAAGTTTAGACACGTTCGTCATATAAGCCTAGCTAATATGTACGCAATTCGGCCACATCCGAATTCGCGAAGAACACGAACGATCTTTCTAAACTATACAAGTCGAAGTAATCACATATGTTTAACAATCCATCATTCGTAGGCTATCCGAGTTATGCTTAGGAAAACATAGAATACATCGTCAAGTTTCCGGGGCGCACATCTCATGTCGACATGTCTACGATTCTTTATAACTGATGCGATCCACCCTAGGTGATCGACTTTGGCCAAAGTTTTAGGAATCGTGACTTACTTACATGAATACCTAAACCCCTTGTGGTACACATATGAGCCGGCGAATCCTATCTCGTTTCACACTTGATTACTGAGTGCATCGGTCCACACCCAACGAATATCTAGAGGCCAGACCATGAAAGGTTTCTGACACACATGACATCAAAGTGTGGATGATCTCACACAAAATCAATGTTATCCTATAGTCAAAGGATTACATATGCTACTCGACTCGAGGAGATTCCCATTAATGGTGGTGTGTACTTCCAACTATTAGGAATCACCTGTGAGTCATTCAGTATTCAGTCCAACCAATACCCACACGTCTATATGAGTTTCCAAAACTTTTGGTACATCGGGTTAAACTATTGAAACTCAAATTCCAATATACGACATGTGCTAATCTTATAGGTTATATAGGAATTCGACCGTATTTCAAAACCAACGACTATGAATAAATATACACACACTTTAAGAATAATTTACAATAGTAATACTTATCTCAATGTCGGACCACCTAATATCTAGTATTACTACAAGACTATTCTAAGGTCGATGTCATTCTTAGTATATCTATATATCAATCTAATACGCATAATGACAATACTATTAATAATATATGAAATGAAAATGTAGTTATTTTATTAATAAATAATAAAATATATAATTCGGATTGACACTCCAAGCACCAACTCCAACCATCTAAGAATATGGAAATGTAAATATATAGATAAACAACTCTTTAATATTAGAAAGAATAGACTTTCGGTAAATATCCTAATATAACACACATATATGTATGTATATATAGATATGTAGATGGATATATAGATAGATAGATATATAAATATATAAATATTGAATTGTGATAACCATAAAATTGGTTGATAGCTACCTAAGTTTTAGTGCCTTAAAGAAAGTTTTGATGTCTTATTTTGGAAAAATTTTAAACGTCTAGGGTTTCGCTTTCCTTTTTCTCCTGGGCACGTTAACGGCTTACAAGATAAATTGAAATCTGTATTTTTCTTTTTCTTTTTCAAAAGCCATTTTTAAACTTTCTGGTATCCAATCAAATATCATCACAAGAAGACATTGATACAACATTTATCTTTTCTTATTTTTCCGTCGTGCAGTCAGAGCAACAAAATAAATTAATTTTCAAATATTTATACACCTTCGCAGACGCAGTAGATTCACTTCATGAGAATCTTGTAAGTTCTTTGTTGTTTTGGTTTTTTCCTCTCAAATTTTTTTTTTTTTGTTTGTGTTTTTTTTTTTTTTTTTTTTTTTTTTTTTTTTTTTTTTTTTTTTTTTTATCAAGGGTAAGGTTAATTATATTCACGAAGTGTCTGTTTGATATGACTTATAAAAGAGATAAAATAATTTTTTTAATATCAAAAACTATTTTCAAAATTTTTGATGATGTTTGGTTGCATTTTAAGTAAAGTATTTGATGATTAAAAAAATTACTTTGCCTCTACTCCCAAAAGCCCAAATTTTTGATTTTTGAGAGTAGAGGCAAAATAATTTTTTTAAAAGGTTAAATTATTTATATTACCATTATTTCATTTATTTTTATAACCCAACTTAAAAGAACTTATCCAATAAAGTAATTTATAATTTTTAATAAAAGCTCTCATTTACAACCAAATACTTAATTTTTTTTAATCAAAAGCTTTACTTCTAAATGCTCTACTAGTAAAAGCTATACTTGAAGAAATTCTATTTGAAAAGTTATAACAAACGGACCATAAGTCTTCCTAGAGAATCTGAATTCAGTGTTGAGTTCAATAGTTCTAAAATTTTAATAATTGTTTGCGTGTATTTAAAATAATTTATTTATATATGTATAAAAGTTAAATACTTTTAAGTCTTCTCATCGCGCGCCATGTGGATGCTTCATATTAAATTTATAAAATTAAATTAATAAATTTATTAAATAAAAATCATATTATAATAAAAATACATATTATAATTTTATAAGAATTCTATTATAACAAGAAAACATATTAGACTATCCTTCTAAAAAAATACTATTAAATTATTTACAACAAAGATAATCTCTACAAATAATCTCTCATTAAAATAAAAAAACATACGTGACACATAATCTCTATAATTAATTTTTTTTATAATAAATTATAAAATTAAAATACCTTTACAATTAATTTTGCATTAAATAAAAAACCTATTATAATAAAAAAAATACATATTATAATTTATAAGAACTGTATTATAATAAGAAAATATATTATACTATACTATCCTATTACGATTAAAAAATACTATTAAATTATAAAATTACATCAATAAATCTATTAAATAAGAACCATATTATAACAAGAAAATATATTATACTATCCAATTAATTTTTGAATAATATCATAGATAATCCGACAAAGAATGTGTGTGTGTATTATATATATATATATATATATATATATATATATATATATATATAAAAGTTAAACATTTTCAAACTTTTTAATAGCGTCACATGATACTTAATCTCTACAATTAATTTTTTTTATTACCTATTATAATAAGAAGATATAGTATAATCTTCTATTAAAATAAAAAAATATATGTGGCACATAATCTCTTCAATTATTATTTTATTATTAAATTAAAATAATAAATTATTAAAATAAAAAACCTATTACAATATAAAAATATAATCTTATATTAAAATAAAAAACCTAAATAGTAGCCGGCCACAAAACCTAGCCAATTTTTTATATTTCGGGTATATTATTATTTGTTATTTTATTTTGAATTATTTTTATAAGTTTTTATTTAATGAATTTTTTATTATTTATTGTGCTTTATGATGCAGACTTTAACTATTAGCTCTTACACAGTGAATTAAAAAAATTATTTGAGAACTAAAAGACAAACGAATGAGGCATAAATATTACGTGAAAGTAAATCAATTGTCTCATTTAAACTATAAAACCGACAATATCCATAACATTTACGAAATCAATACCTAAAATATATGTTTAACCAACATAAAGAGAGGGCCATGTACTAGTAAACGATTAAAATTCAATTATATATAAATTCTTATTCACAAACTACCAAATATGAATCACGATTAGTAAAATACTAAGCGTAAAACTCAGCTTGGTATCAAATTCAAGTCCATTCCTGGTTGGTTTTATCTTGAAATAAAAACCTTATTAGGTTGAGACATTGAAATCATTTAAAAATGAACATTATTTAAGTAATATTAGTACATGGCTCGCACTTTATGCAGATTAATCTTATATTTTAGGTATTGATCTTGTAAATGTTCCAGATCTTGTCGGTTTGATAGTATAGTGTAAATGAGACAATTGAATTACTTATACGTAATATTTATGCATCATTCGTTTATCTCTCAGTTCTCAAATAATGATTCAAATTCACTGTACAAGAGCGAATAGTCAGAGTTTGCATCCTGAAACACAGTAAATAATAAAAAAGTTCATGAAATAAAAAAAAAACTTGGTAAAATGATTCAAAATAAAATAAATAATAATAATATACCCAAATCCAAAAAAATTGGCTAGGTTTTATGAGCGGCTACTATTTAGGTTTATTATTTAATAGAATATTATATTTTTTTATATTATAATAGTTTTTTTTTTATTTTATTGTAGAGATTATTTGCCACATATATATTTTTTATTTTAAAAGAATATTATAATATATTTTCTTATTATAATATGTAATAAAAAAATTAATTGTAAAGATTATGTGTAATATGACACTATGAGAAAGCTTAAGAATATTTAACTTATATATATATATATATATATATATATATATATTCTTTGTCGGATTATATATGATATTATTCAAAAATTAATGAAATAGTACAATATGGTTTCTTATATAATAGAGTTTTTATTTAATATATTTATTAATTTAATTTTATAATTTAATAGTGTTTTTTAATTGTAAGAAGATAATATAATATATTTTCTTATTTTAATAAAGTTCTTATAAAATTATAATATGTATTTTTATTATAATGAGTTTTTTTTTTAAAAATAATAATTGTAAAGGTATTTTATTTTTATATTTTAATAATAAAAAATTAATTGTAGAGGTTAATTGTAGAGATTAAGTGTTACGTATGTTTTTTTATTTTAATGAGATTATAATATATTTTCTCATTATAATATGTTTTTTATTTTAATATTATAATTTAATAATAATAAATTAAAATAATAATTAATTAATTTAAAATATTTTTTACTTTAATAGTATATTACGTTTTTATATTGCAGTAGGTTTCTTTGTTAATAATTTATTATTTTAATTTTTATAATATAATAAAAAAATAAATATACAGATATTTTAATTTTATAATTTAATAATATTAAATTAATTGTAAAGATTAGGTTAATCATGAATAATTTAATAGTATTTCTTATTTTAATATGATATTATAATATGTTTTCTTGTTATAATAGTGTGTGTATATATATATATATATATGTATGTATATATATGGAGAGAATCAGGTCCGGACCTTGTCCGAACCCCGCTAAAAGACAAAAAAATACACATTTCGATGTATTGAAGACTGTATTTTTTTTAATGTCTCGTAATACGTGTTTTTTTTTTTTTTTTTGTTGGTTTTAGATGGTTTTGACTGTACTCAGTCAGGACGTCCCGACCTAAATATATATATATATATATAAAAGTTAAACATTTTTATAAATAATTTAATGTGTTGTTTTATTTTTAATATGATACTAGTACAAAGTCTGCATTTTGTGCGAGTTGAACATATATTTTCGATATTAATCTTGTAAATACTCCGGATCTTGTCGGTTTTATAATCTAAATAAGACAATTGATTCACTTACACATTATATTTATGTTTCATTCGTTTATCTCTCGGTTCTCAAATAATATTTCTAATTCACTGTGCAATACCTAATAGTCAGAGTCTGCATCTTAAATGACAATAAAAAAAAATCATTAAATAAAAAAAATTATAGAAAATTCAAAATAAAATGAAAAATAACAATAGACACGAAATTCAAAAAATTGGTTAGGTTTTGTAGCAGCTACTATTTAAGTTTCTTATTTTAATAAGAGATTATATTTTTATATTGTTATATGTTTTTTATTTTAATAGTTTTTTATTTTAATTATATAATTTAATAATAGAAACATTAATTACAAGAGATTAAGTGCCACATATATATTTTTTATTTAATAGAAGATTATAATATATTATCTTATTATAATAGATAATAAAAAATTTAAGTATAAAGATTAAGTGTCATGTGATGTGATGTGATGAGAAACATTAAAATATCTAACATATAAATATAAATATAATAGAAATATATATATATATATATATATATATTATTTATCGGATTATCTATTATATTATTCAAAAATTAATGGGCTAGTATAATATGTTTTATTCTTATAATATGGTTCGTATTTAATATATTTATTAATTTAATTTTATAATTTAATAGTGTTTTTTAATTATAATAAGATAATATAATTATTTTATTATTATAATACATTTCTTATAAAATTATAATAGGTTTTTTAATTAATAAAAAATTAATTGTAAAGATATTTTAATTTTATAATTTAATAATAAACAAAATAATAACAGAGGTTTAATGGTAGAGATTAAGTGTCACTTTTTATTTTATTTTAATGAGAGATTATAATAAATTTTCTTATTATAATAAGTTTCTTTATTTTAATTTTATAATTTAATAATAATAAATTAAAATATTAATTAATTAATTAGGTTTCTTACTTTAATAGTTGATTATGTTTTTATATTGTAATAGGTTTCTTATGTTAATAATTTATTAATTTAATTTTATAATTTAATAATAAAAAATAATTGTAGAGATATTTTAATGTTATATTTTTATAATAAAAAATTAAGGGTATAGGTTAGGTTAATAGTAGATAATTTAATAGTGTTTTTTTTTAAAAAAAAATAATAGAACACTATAACATTTTTCTTATTATAATATAATTCTTATAAAATTATAGTATATATTTTTTATTGTAATATGATTTTTTATTTTATAGATTTATTAATTTAATTTTATAACTTTAATATGAAGCTGCCACATGGCGCGATAAGGAGGTTTAAAAATGTTTAACTTATATATATATATATATATATATATATATTATAATATGTTTTCTTGTTATAAGATATTTTTTTTTATAAAATTATGATATGTATTTTTATTATAATATGATTTTATTAATTTAATTTTATAACATTAATATGAAGTCGTCACGTCCCGCGAGGAATAAGCTTATCAATCAAATTTTTTTAAATAAAATATATTGGACTGCTGTAAACATGTTGCATAAGTACCACATATATATTGGAATGTTCAGTATGGTCAAAATAAAAAAAATATGCCGTTAAGGCATAAAAAAATTGTAAATTCCTAATATATCCATAATAACGGTAATAAAACAGTTATATTTAGGAGTATTTTTGGTATCAAAAAAATTCTAAAACTCTGTAAATATGATTCATTTTTCATTATTTCAACACACCAAATTTTCAACTCTCTCGATTCCTACAATTCTCTTATTATCAATCTCAATTCAATTAGTTATTATCTTTCGCAATTAGTCAATTTTCTTAATTTTCTTACTTATTTCTTAAACGAAAAATGGCAAGCTCTTCTAAGAACATCATGTCAAATATGCCAACCCAAGAGAGTGGCCCTAGTGTCGGTGCACAATCACGGAGAATAGAAGTTAAGACTCGTTCATCGGATGTTTTCAAAATTCATTTTCATTTAGAAAAAGTAAACGATGACAATTCAAGAGCGATTTGCAACTATTGTGGGGTTTTCTACAAATTTTCTGGTGGATACGGCAATATGATCAAACACCTGGAAAGACATCATCCGGTTGAACTTGGTATTGATACGACGCAAACTCAAATGGCCAGGTACGCATCATCTAGTAGAGGTACTGTTGGGGTTGGTGCTCAGAGCGCCAATCATGACCGTATTTATGTCTGATTCATGAATACGAACATCCCCATTTTCCATGATATTACTTTCTTAGTGGTTACACCTCTTGTTTTTATATACGTATTCGATCTAATTACTATTAGATTGAAACTAAATGTGGTTTAGTGATATGTATATATTAGACAAAGGCCCGATAATATATAATGCAGTACACAGTTACAAAACTAGTTTGTAATTGACATTGGGAAGTGTCATTGCTAAATGTATATTATCAAATATTGTTCCTGGTCAAGATTTACTAACACAGGTTGGTTAGTCAAATCGGCTAAGACCGGTACATGTCGTTTATCGAGACTTGGTCCGATGGTTTATCCCAATGAACCATGAGTCTTGGGAGACTCGTATAGACGTGTAGGTATTTATAGTGGATAAACACTGAACGACTCATCGAAGATTCTTAATGGATGGTACACCAACGTAAATAAGAATCTTCTCGGGTTGCGTAGCATAGTGGTCATTCGACTTGAGACACCACTGTGGATGTATGAGACATCCTCCACACTTAGATGGCAGTCACGTCACCGATCTATTTAGATCAGACCTCCTCCTGTTCGTTGGGTGTGGACCGATCCTCAGGATATCATGTGTGTGTCAAGATAGGATCTGTCAGTTCTGTGTACAGAGCATAGGTAGTCCATATGTGATTAGCAATCAGTTAAATCTATGACCATAATATACTTCGGAAATGAGTTCCGAATATTTTTTATTTAGAGATTGCTAATAGAAACGTCGACGGGATAATACCTATAGAGATTTGACGTTTACATCTATATCTCTAGGATTATCCGGATACCTGTAACATAGGGATTATACGTATGCAATGACCTCGACCTGTATGATTCAGCTAGTTTATCCGTGGTCGTCATAATTTACGGGTGGGTAAATTATGGACACAAAATTGGATTTTGTGACGGATATACCTGAATCTAGAGAGTCTCACTAATGAAATATACTCGTAGAGCACTAGGGCAACTTTTATGAATAATGATGATTATTTATAAATCGTTTAAACGTTAAACGAAAGATGCATGCAAACGGGCCGAACAGTCATTTCCTAATTAATGTGTATTTAATTTAATATATGATATTATTGAATACACATTAATAAATTGTCAAATAATGTATTTGACATTTATCATTTATATATGTATTTGAGATATTTAAAGTAAATATAATACATATATTTGAGATATTTGTATTTAATTAATTAATTGTTAAATAATTAATATAATTAAAATATAAATATCTTATGAAATGATAAAGTTAGGAAACCATTATAAGTGTATATTGTTGACTTTTGCATTAAAAGAAAAATGTTATCAAAATATGATGATGACTTAGATATTTGTTTTAATATGTTAAAACTTGAAAATATCTATTTCCTTTACTACATGCAAAATTCGGCCAACACCTTAAATAAATATATGCGTTATATTTTTGAGTTGCAATTGTTGACTTACTTTATTTCATTAAAAGGTTAATGAAACAAAAATAATATCTTGATATTTATATACACATCAATTTCGGCCAAAGCCAATTAGGGATGATATATATTGTTTTGTTTCATCTTTTAGGGTTTAACAAGTTCATTTGAAACCAAAATAACACAAAAGAGAGTTGAGAGCAAAGCTTGAAGTTCAAAGGGAAAAGACTTGAAAAAGTTTGTTTTTGTAAGTCTTTCTTTAATGTCTTCAACATGAAATATGTTTCTAACATGCTTAGCTTCATTTTGTGATGCTTTGATGTTATCTCTACTCCTATAGTTTGTGTTTATATGGTTGTGAACTTGAATGAAAGATTGATGTATGTAAGTAACCTTGAAATGGTTTCAAAGGCTTACTTTTGATTTTTGGAAAATCAAGTTGCCATTCTAGAGTTGTTTAGCCACTCCTTGGTGACCTAGAATTGTTCTAGAGTTATTTCAAAGTGGTGAGGCTTGTTTGGTGAAGTATTGAATGGATTAAAGTGTTGGATTTTAAAGATTTGGTAAAATTGCTCAATTTGATGAAATTGAAAAATTATGGTTTATAACCCTCTCCAAATTTGGGGATTTTCATATATGTGATTTATTATGAAGTGTATATGATGTATGTAAAATTTTGGGTTGATTGGATTTGATCTTGGCATGTTTAGAACACAAAAGGACCAATTGCAATAAACCAAAAATGTGGGGTGCTCTTGGCAATTTCAGAAAAGTTTGAGGATTTGTTGAAAATCTGATTTTGATGTATTGGATATGTTGGAAATCATTTTAGAAGTGATTTAGAATCATCCAAAATTATATTTGACAATTTATGGACTAAAATGATCAATTTGCAAAGTTATGAGGCAATTCGGTAATTACCAAGAAATTTGATCTCTTGTGTAATTTTTCAGAATTTGAAAATTGGGTAATCAAATAAATAAATTTATTTAATTGATCCGAGAAAAAATTTGAAATCGAAAAATTTTGAAATCGGAAAATTTTGATTTTCCGCGCGTTCCCGATGCGTTACCGATATCCCCCTTAAAACCCCAACAAAATGGTATCAGAGCGAGTCTGATTCTGGACAACCGATATGATTAGCCCTTTAAAATCTAATGTTTGTTCTTATCTTTACTTGATATATGCATGCTTTCATTTATTTTGATTAAATTTAAAGTGTATGACACTTTATGGAATATCCCCGCTTAATAAGGTTTAAAGTAACTAGTATTTGGAATACTTGTTTCTTGGTCCGTCTTTTCAATACAATTTATGAATATTTTTCCGTGACTACATCCGAGACCGTGCCTCTGCTGTGAGGGTGTAGCCGATAGAGATTTATTTATGCCGGATGTATATTAGATACTAGATAAATTCAAGCGAAAGCGGAATCCTGAACGTGCCCTAGCTGTCAGGGTTACGCAAGTAGCTTGAGTTTATCATTGACGAGTTTAACCTTGGTACGTCTCCTTGTGGGCCTGCCTTAGCAGTCACAACGAGAAACGACCAGGACCGGAAACCCAGGAGTCACTGATGAGTGATTGACAAATGAGTTGTCTATTTGATGAATATACGTAGGCGAGACCGTGCCTCTGCTGTGAGCTGAAATATATTCATGGGGTCCTCTTCCCATTATGGAATTCGATTTAATTATTGAATTTTCGTTCTTCCGTTGGGGATTACAGTATTACGTAAAATAGTGGGAGGCACTGCTAAGTTTAAAATATTCCATAACTTAGGCAGTGTGTATTATTATGGAAATTGCCGCTTGTTCGTTTCCTTATTCTATTGTTTATATAGAATTGAAGTTTTATTTACTGCACACATATTTTGATATGTTTTCTGACTTGACTCTTGGTTGCAGTTATTCTAGAATATGTTCTAGATATTATTAGACTAGGATATTATTAGATTGGTCTAAACCATCGGGAAATGTTGTTCCAATTTTCTTGAAAAATCAAGATGGTTAATGAATTAGTTTCTAAGTCATGATAGATAATCTAGATAGATATCCCTTTTAGGATATAATACTTTAGAGAGAATAGTTTCTTATGCAGTAAGAATTGACTTGAATTAGTTCATGTCTCGAGATTTTTGACTGACATTAAGAAAGCCCCATTAGGTATTTGTTTATCTAGTAATGACGTTTCTTGGCTTTAATGACCTTTAGAGCCAATGTGTCTGACACAATTTGCTAATAAGTTATTTGCAATTGTTGTGAATAGTTGAATGCAAATAGTAAAGCTAAAGAAAGGAGATGCGTATAGTTGTGTATAGAAAATATTGTTTTTCACAATACTACAACTATAGGTATTGGATACCTGATCTCCCGTCTAGTTATTTAAAATATTAGTTAATGATTGTTTTGATATTTGATATCGGAACTTGCGACTATTGGATAATTACTTGTTCTTTATAAACAATTATTATATATTTTAAATATAACTAGTAGTGTCATTGACGTTGAGATAAATATTAAGAAAAATTATTCGGTAAAGTAAATAATTTAGAACGGTGTTTTATGAGATTTTATCACTTAAGCATTGGATGCTTATTCTGTATGGTAAAAGATGGTTTGATACGAGATCACACCACATATCCTTATCCATTTAATGAATATTGTATTTGGGAAGGTGATTAAAATCTCATTTAACCAATGATTTGTCATTGGACCACCGGATTTATTAAACTGATACATTAGATGTATGTAGTTTAATGAATTGTAATTGGTTAAGGTAGTTTTCTTTACTTCGTAACTTAGTTTATGAATTGTCATAACTTAGTTACATGTTTCTGAAGGAACACATATTGAACGTCTTGAAAGTATCAAGATCTTTCAATCTGTTTTGATGAAACGTAGGTTGAACATTTTTGACTTGTTCAAATATATTCAATCTGAAGTTTTATGAGAACTCTATCCTTAAAATTCATTACATGTCTTTGAACTGTTCAAAGATATTTGATACGATCAAACATATGAATTTAAAGCAATTAGTTCTAAGGTTATTCAGTGAATATGATTCTTATTCAATATTATTCTTCCACGATTCCATCTTGATGAAATTGAGTAGTGGGAGCAGTCGAATCTTATATGATTTGATTCGTTTGATATTGAATGTTACCGAATTAGTTTCAATACTCTTTGGGATATGCTCCGGTAACACTAGTTCATCTTTTTAATTAAGGTTCCATTAATTTCTACAATTACATATATGATATGTATAGATAGAATATCCGAATCTTGAAAAGTTTGAGATTTGAATCTTTCTTTTATATAATAGTTATATAATGGAAATTACTTACACCTCGGAGGTATAAGTAAAAGTTTATCGTTTATTCTATTTAATAGAATATTGTATTCTATTTAATAGAATATCTTTCCTACGATCCTAAGTAATAAAATTGTTTTATCACTTGGTGTGTAACATCAGATGTTAACAATTGTAGAAAATACTTGACTTATTGTAGTCAAATGTGAGAATGATAAACTATAATTGGAACTACGTAATTAATAAGATGAAAAAACCCTTATACATCTTCCGTACAAGTCCAATAAGATAACAAAATCATTTACGAGTATTTGATACTTAATGGTTCTGTTGTTTTCTTATTGAAGAAAATTATCTTATAACTTATAATGGAAGCGATATTTGATATCGATTCTGGAAGTTCACCATTGAACTATAGATCTAAGATTGTTCGTAGCTTACTACGATCAAGTTTTGAACTTGATTAAGCTTTAATTATGAATTAGTTCATGATATGTGCTAATTGTTTGCGCAACAAAAGCAGTGTGAGCTTATTAAAGGTTTGACCTTTATAGTATGATAGTGAGAAAAATTATACTCAGCAATCTATTGTAGATTCTGAGGAAACTTGTCTCTAGTCACACTAATTGAATAATTAGAGATATATTGGTTAATGTTGATATTAAACTGTACATTTTAGCTAAAGAATACAAAGTGGCATTTTTGAATGACTTATTCAGATAAGAGATCAGTTGTGATTTCTTTGTTTGAAGAGTTCGTTCTGGAATGGCTCTAGAGTTTGTGTTCTGCTGAATAATTAGAGATATATTGGTTAATGTTGATATTAAACTGTACATTTTAGCTAAAGAATACAAAGTGGCATTTTTGAATGACTTATTCAGATAAGAGATCAGTTGTGATTTCTTTGTTTGAAGAGTTCGTTCTGGAATGGCTCTAGAGTTTGTGTTCTGCTGAGATCGCAGTTTAGTGTGCTAGCTTATAGAGCCTATTGTAGACTCGGATAAGTCTTTCGAAAATCCGTGTTCTCTATTTTTGATATCAGTCAGATTGTCTGATCTTGTCAAAGTATAGAGAATACATATGTGATTGAAGGGTTAGTGGGAGCGTATAAATTACTTTCTAGTATTATATATCCTAACAACATTATCATTATTATAGTAATAATGAGATGTTTGTGAGGTAAAATGTTTACCTAAGTCTTCTTTACTCCGTGAAAGCAGTGGGAGTAGTCTCTGTTATATTCGATATAAAGTTTTATATAAGATATAAACTAATAGACTTGTGAGATACTCCTATTATTCGTGCATTAGATATGATCTAATAAAAGACACAACAAGACTATCTGTATGACAGTTAGTATAAGTGTTTGACAATTAATGTGTGTCTTGTATAAGAGTATTCATCTTTCGTCGTAAATGATGATCATTTTTCGAAAGAGATATTGATTAGAATGTATAATCAATCTTATGTATCATATGATGATGACATAATGACTCTAATAAACCCAATACCCATTTATTATGTGCGATTAAAGATATCGATTTAATCGTAATTGTTACGAGTTATTTTGATATCCTATAGACCATAGGATGGATCTTGAAACACGTTCTTTGTAATATTTGAGATATTAAGAACGAGTTTTAATTCATGGAGAATACAGTCTGCAACCATTATGGTCATATTAGTTTTGAGACTAATTATGACGTTAGACAATCTACGTCATAAAGAGTCAGAAAAGATGCAGTGGGAGTGTCACAGAGGATTCTACTTTGTGAGTGGAATTAGATGCAACTTATGAAGTATTGACTTATGAAGTTGCATAGTGACCTTATAAATTAAAAGTTTTGGATTGGTGTTGTGCTTACGGTTGTCTGCATAGTATTTTAGATTTGATCCCTAAATACCTAGACAACTCAGAAGCTGTAGCATATTACTGATGTAGCATCAGAGTCATATTAATGTATGATTTAGATTCTACATAATATGAATGATGCTTACTATGGGAAACGATGAAGTTTGTTTGACAAACTCAATAAGTTATAGCGGACCTACTTCTTGTTGCCTACCTCTTAAGTGCTAGGTGAGCTTTTGAGAGCCATGTGTATACGATACACATTGAGATGTGTATATGATACCGTGGATTGGCACTAGAGCAAGTGGGAGAAATTATTGGGGTTGGTGCTCAGAGCGTCATTCCAGACCGTATTTATGTCTGATTCATGAATACGAACATCCCATTTTTCCATGATATTACTTTCTTATTGGTTACACCTCTTGTTTTTATATACGTATTCAATCTAATTACTATTAGATTGAAACTAAATGTGGTTTAGTGATATGTATATATTAGACAAAGGCCCGATAATATATAATGAAGTACACATTTACAAAACTAGTTTGTAATTGACATTGGGAAGTGTCACTGCTAAATGTATATTATCAAATACTGTTTCTGGTTTAGATTTACTAACACAGGTCGGTTAGTCAAATCGGCTGAGACCGGTACATGTCGTTTATCTAGGCTTGGTCCGATGGTTTATCCCAATGAACCATGAGTCTTGGGAGACTCGTATAGACGTGTATGTGTTTATAGTGGATATATACTGAACGACTCACCGAAGATTCTTAATGGATTGTACACCAACGTCAATAAGAATATTCTCGGATTAAGTAGCATAGTGGTTCTTCGAATTGAGACACCACTGTGGATGTATGAGACATCCTCCACACTTAGATGGCAGTCACGTCACCGATCTATTTAGATCAAACATCCGCCTGTTCGTTGGGTGTGGACCGATCCTCAAGATATCCTGTGTGTGTCAAGATAGGATCCGTCAGTTCTGTGTACAGAGCATATGTAGTCCATATGTGATTAGCAATCAGTTAAATCTATGGCCATAGTATACTTCGGAAATGAGTTCCGAATGTTTTTTATTTAGAGATTGCTAATAGAAACGTCGACGGGATAATACCTATAGAGATTTGACGTTTACATCTATATCTCTGGGATTATCCGGATACCTGTGACATGGGGATTATACGTATGCAATGACCTCGACCTGTATGATTCAGCTAGTTATCTGTGGTCGTCATAATTTACGGGTGGGTAAATTATGGACACGAAATTGGATTTTTGACGGATATACCTGAATCTAGAGAGTCTCACTAATGAAATATACTCGTAGAGTATTAGGGCAACTTTTATGAATAATGATGATTATTTATAAATCGTTTAAACGTTAAACGAAAGATGCATGCAAACGGGCCGAACCGTCATTTCCTAATTAATGTGTATTTGTATTTAATATATGATATTATTAAATATACATTAATAAATTATCAAATAAAGGTATTTGACATATATAATTTATATATGTATTTGAGATATTTAAAGTAAATATAATACATATATTTGGGATATTTATAATTAATTAATTAATTAATTGTTAAATAATTAATATAATTAAAATATAAATATCTTATGAAATGATAAAGTTAGGAAATCATTATAAGTGTATATTGTTGACTTTTGCATTAAAGGAAAAAGGTTATCAAAATGTGATGATGACTAAGATATTTGTTTTAATATGTTAAAATTTAAAAATATCTATTTCATTTACTACATGCAAAATTCGGACAACACCCTAAATAAATATATGTGTTATATTTTTGATTTGCAATTGTTGACTTACTTTATTTCATTAAAAGGTTGATGATTACAAGTGCAAGTTGACAAGTTGTAACTTTAATGAATCAAAAATAATATCTTGATATTTATATACACATCAATTTTGGCCAAGGCCAATTAGGGATGATATATATTATTTTTTTTTTCATCTTTTAGGGTTTAACAAGTTCATTTGAAACCAAAATAACACAAAAGAGAGTTGAGAGCAAAACTTGAAGTTCAAAGGGAAAAGGCTTGAAAAAGCTTGTTTTTGTAAGTCTTTCTTTAATGTCTTCAACATGAAATATGTTTCTAGCATGCTTAGCTTCATTTTGTGATGCTTTGATGTTATCTCTAATCTTATAGTTTGTGTTTATATGGTTGTGAACTTGAATGAAAGATTGATGTATGTAAGTAACCTTGAAATGGTTTCAAAGGCTTACTTTTGATTTTTGGAAAATCAAGTTTCCATTCTAGAGTTTTTTAGCCACTCCTTGGTGACCTAGAATTGTTCTAGAGTTATTTCAAAGTGGTGAGCTTGGTTGGTGAACTATTGAATGGATTAAAGTGTTGGATTTTAAAATTTTGGTAAAATTGCTCAATTTGATGAAATTGAAAAATTAGGGTTCATAACCCTCTCCAAATTTGGGGATTTTCATATATGTGATTTATTATGGAGTTTATATGATGCATGTAAAATTTTGGGTTGATTGGATTTGATCTTGGCATGTTTAGAACACAAAAAGACCAAATTGTAATAAACCGAAAATGTGGGGTGCTCTCGGCAATTTCAGAAAAGTTTGGGGATTTGTTGCAAATATGATTTTGATGTATTGGATATGTTGGAAATCATTTTAGATTTGATTTATAATCATCCAAAATTGTATTTGACAATTTATGGACTAAAATGATCAATTTGTAAAGTTATGGGGCTATTCGGTAATTACCAAGAAATTTGATCTCTTGTGTAATTTTCAGAATTTGACAATTGGGTAATCAAATAAATAAGTTTATTTAATTGATCCAAGAAAAATTTTGAAATCGAAAAATTTTGATTTTCCCCGTTTCCGCTGCGTTACCGATATCCCCCTTAAAACCCCAACAGGTACGAGTGCTGTAGATTTATTTAAATATTCTGATGCAAAAAATAGAGAAGAATTTGCGAAATTAACTTGTATGGCACATTTTTCTTTAAGCTTTGGTGAAAAACTTCATTTTACTAATTACGTGCATAATGCTTTAAATCCTTCTGCATGTAGAATGACTCGAAACACAACAAAACGTCATATTTTTAA
This sequence comes from Zanthoxylum bungeanum, assembly GCA_019454045.1. NCBI lineage: Eukaryota > Viridiplantae > Streptophyta > Magnoliopsida > Sapindales > Rutaceae > Zanthoxylum > Zanthoxylum bungeanum. The sequence continues at coordinate 28,385 of SKCR01039879.1, forward strand.
ATTATATAAAGGTGGTAAAATTATTTTAAATGAAATATTTAAAGAGATGAAATGTCGTATTTCTATATGTTCTGATATTTGGAGTGACCATTGGCAAACACACTCATACATGTGTGTGACTTGTCATTGGATTGATGCATCATTTACCATGCAAAAACGACTTATTGCATTTAGAGTTTTTGATGACCAACATACTGCACAAAATATTTATAGAATGATGAAGGTAATTTTTGATGAATATGGTTTAGTAGAAAAAATTTTAACAATTGGATTTGATAATGCATCTGCAAATACTGAATCCATCAATGATTTAAAATCCTTATGTCAACCAAATTTAGGGGGTTGATTTTTTCATATTCGTTGCACATGTCATGTCCTTAACTTTTGTGTTCAAGATGGTCTGAAATTATTATCACATTTCATTGATCCTATTAAGACGACACTAAATTGTATTTGGTCATATTCTCAAGTTAGGAGAGATTGGACGAAGTTTTGTAAAATAAATGATATTAAACCGATTAAATTTTCAAGAGATGTTCCAACACGTTGGAATTCAATTTATTTTCTTTTATGTCAAGCATTTCAATACAAAGATGTATTATGTAGTTTTTTTTCTCAACATGCTCAAAATGTCACACTTTATCCTAGTCAATGGGATATTTGTGAATTTTTTTAGATATTTTAAAAGTTTTTAATGATGCTACTTTAATTTTTAGCGGTGTTTATTATCCAACAACACATTATTTCTTCTTGAAAGTTTGAATATTGTTGGTGCTCTCGATGAACATGCTGAAAGTAGCAATCCTAATGATATTCTTTTGTTAGAAGCCATTACTGTTATGAAGGTAAAATGATTGAATTATTTTAGAGAAATTCCTTTACTTTATCTTATTGCTGCTGTTTTTGATCCTAGATTTAAATTAGAAGGATTGAATGGTGATTTACAAGCTTACTATGGTTATTTAGGAATATTAGATGAAATTGATATTACAAGATTAATGATGAAATTAAGAAATGATTTAATTGAGTTATTTAATGATTATATTGTAAGATATAACTTAAGAACATTAGGTGAATCTAGTAGTAGCGAACCGGTAATTCAAACAAGACTTAGCGCATGTGATCGTTGGTTATTGCAACGAAATAAAAAATCTAGGGATACGACAACTAATAACCCCGAATTAGATAATTATTTATCTACAAATTTCGAGTTTCCTACTGAAAGTTTAGTTAGTAAAAATTTTAAAATCCTTGACTAGTGGAACCGACATCAAAATATATATCATGTTTTATCAATTATTGCTAAAGAAATATTGGCATCACCTATTTCCACCGTTGCGGTTGAGCAAGCCTTCAGCTTGGGAGGCAATATATTGGAAGCTAGACGATCTTCATTACATCCAAGCACTCTAGAAGCAACAACTTGTGTGAATGATTGGACTCGATCTGATCTGAGACAACAAGAAGATGCCCCCGATGATTTTGAAGATTTGTTCGATAATGCATATGCAACAACAAGTGCAAGCGGAACCGAAGCTGAAAGATCAACTGATAATGATGATTGATAATTATAAAATTATAAATTTACAAAGGGGAAATATCTTAAAATTGTAATGGAACTACGTGAGCTTTGATTCTTCTCACCTTGGAGGATACGTAGGCAACTTAAATTTTTAAAAATTTAAGCTCAAGCTCTTCAATGTAATAATTTTATTTTTATTAAATTAATCTCATTTATTTTAATTTATTTTCAAAATTAAAAAAAAGGTTCGAACCGAACCAGAACCACCGGAACCGAACCGGTCGGTTCTGGTTCGGTCAAGATTACGGTTCCACTTCAGTGTGGAACCGGAACCGAACCAGAATTAACTGGTTCGGTTCCGGTTCCACACTTGTGGAACCGGAAACCGGTAGGTTCGGTTCGGTTTCGAACCGGAACCGAACCGCCGGCCGGGTCTACCAAACACATCTATTTATTTAGTCCATTAAGTGAGTGTGACATGTGACATCATTATTAGTCCACTTTTATTCAGCTCACCTTTTATTTTTTTTTTCCATGTTAATTCTGATGCCAGCAAGATTCATTTTAAATTGTTTATTTTTATAAATTTCAATGTGAAGGAGATTTAATTCCCATGACTTGTTATGTATGTACATGTCGAGCGGTAGAAGAGATCATAATATGTGACACGCTTAAAAAGTAGTTTTTTATTCTCAAGTATTAGAGTGTCAAAGTAATAAAATAATCTGGAAAGTCCGGAGTGGATACATAGAGAATAAATTTAATAAAATAAAATAATAATTTGAGTAAAAATAAAAGTGGTTGATTTGTTTGAAATGATTGAAAAATTTTAAATTGGATTGCAACAATAAAATAAAATATTGGGGTTATGGGATTCACTTCTAATATTTGAAATTTAGAAATTTCACTTTTTATAATATATAAATTGTCATTATTACCCAATTAATTTATTTCATGAATTAATTATGCCAAAACAAATAAAACCATCCATAAAAGCGATGATAACTTTTATTTATAACAAGTTCAGTTAGGTACTCAATTATGCCAAATAAATAAAACCAGTCATATAGACGATAATAAAGTTTGTCAATGATTAATTCATATTTAAATTAAATGTTAATCATTAGATTACAATTTATATATCTATATTATAAAACACAATGGTGTAGGTGGAAAGATAAGGCAATCAATGGTTAGGATTAAGAGAGATAATGTATCCAAATACTATCTTTATATGACTTAGTTGGCGGCTCAGATTATTTCATTATAATCTAATGGCTGATAAAGAATCTTTTCATTATAAAATCTCTATAAAAATGAAAAATGAAAACTACCAAATAAATTAAAGAATAAAATCATTTAATTAAAAAATAAAATCATTTCATTATAGAATATCTCTGAAAATTAACAAATAAATTAAATAACAGAATCTTAATCTCTCTGTAAATTCTGTAATATCGTGCCGTAGGCACGAGGAATATTTAGTTATAATATAAGTGAGATTAATCTACATTTTCATATTAAAAGTTTTACCCTTTTACCTGAACAAAATAAAATTAGCTACTCATGATTTGAATAAAAACACACATAATTTTATTATTGAAAGAAAAAGAAATTACAAGAAAGCTTTTGAAAAAAAATAAAATACACAAGAGCTGAAATCCATAAATTTTCCGAGAAAACTATGGAAATCAGACTGCCGAAATGAGGTGTAGAGCACCTCTTGCAAAATCAATTGCAATTTGATTCCACCAAACATGCTTGCATGTTTGGTGGCAATCCACCGAAAGTGGATTGCCATAAATATATATATTTATTATTTATTAATTTATTTTTTGCGATTTGACTTTAATAATTACAGATAACACACTTTGAATCTTTCATTAATTTCAACCTTTAAAACTTCAGAATTAAGAAATATTGTCAACAGCAAAGTTGTAGTTATTTGAGTATTCTTTCATCTAAAACTAGAATCGCCTCAATCCGATATCAGAGTAAAAAGTTATGGCCAAAATACTAACATTACGTAGGGTTAGAATGTCTGAAGTTGTACACTGTTAGAACACCCTATTAAGTTTATGGCCTCCAAAATCTAAATGTAAAGTCCATTTTTATAGATATGCATCCAAAGTATTATTTCACCTACATTAAAGATAAAAATCATAATAAACATAAATATAATTATTATTTAACAATTATGCTAAATTAAGGGGATTAATGAAACTATAAGTGTAAAATGATTGATTTTTCTTTTAATAAATGTGCACTTTGTAGTGTTCATCACACCCCACAACCAACTTATTAATAGTCCCTAGTAATTTTAAGCGAAAACTTAAAAGAAAACAATTCTTATTCAAATTAATAATTATTTTCTATAACATCCCCAATTCGGGAGATGTTACCAGCAGAGGATAGATCATACTAACCTCATAAGCCTCTGACTCTGATAACTATTATTTATTTACTAATAATCTTTTCTTTAATTAAATATATATATATATATATATATATATATATATATATATATATTGTATATATGGGACCGTGGCCCAACCTTACAACTTAACATACAAACTTAACTCCAATATCTTTATACATAAAGACATATGTTTTTACAATGACAACATATAACTCAAATACTAGTACAAGACTTTTACTTGACTCTGACTGACTCCAATTGGACTTTTACTCTTTGACTTGGACTGGTGGGCTCCGAACCCTAGTGAATGCATTAGTATCCGTCCTCCCGAGCTCATCCTCTCTGAAAACCTGCAAGAACGGAAAACTAGGAGTGGGGGAGGTTAGATCGCTATACGATCTAAGTGAGTGGACGAAAAACTGAAAAACTTATATAAAAGCTTTTCGGTTCTAAAACCAAAGTTCCAGAAATATTTTTATATGTAAACTCTTTTCTGAAAACTTTATCTGAAATCTCTTTTACGAGACTTAATCTTTCTGAAAACTGTTTTCTGAAAATTGTCTCTTAAAATCTGATTTTTGAAAATTTATTTTCTGAAAATCTGATGTCTGAAAAGTCTTTTTCTGAAAATCTGATGTCTAAATACTGGTATGTATCTGAAAAACTTGATGTATGAGGGCGTTACGTATCGCCGTCCCCCATACGCCTATCTGGAGCCAGGAATGCAAAATCGTAACTTTGGGGCGTTACGTATTACCGTCTACCAAAGCACGCTCTCTGAAACTGGTGGTCTTGGGACGTTACGTATCGCCGTCCCCCAAGCCACTGAACTAGAGTCGGTAGTGTTGATCCATGCTACTACCTAACCCTGAAACTAGGGTCTAGGGGGCGTTACGTATCGTCGTCCCCCCAGTCCTCTACATGTGTACATGTCATTTGTCCGTCAATTCCAGGCTATCTCAAGTTATATACTGGGGTGGGTTTTTCCCCCATGCCTCGAAAAACCATAAAATCATGCTTGAAAAATATTTCTATCTCAAACATAACTTAAAACATAAATCTTCATGAAATAACTATGATAAAAGTAATCTAAGGCCATAAAACGTAAAAATATGTCTGTTTGTAAAATAACACAATAAAAATTAATTAAAAAAATAGTGTCCACTCACTGTTTTGGAGTTCCGATAGACTTTCTTCACTTCGCTGGTGAAACTTGTATTTCCTGCGATGATCTATCATCGAAAGTTTCGATTAGAAATGGATTAAGAATATATAGATCAGAATCAGTGTTAAGTTGCCTATTCAAATAAAGAATACCACTCTAAGGTATATGACGTGATGTAATATATATCTACGAGTTGATACGAGATTCTTATGGTAGCCTCTAACATGATCGGGTAACTCTGGGATGGCTCAAACTATTTTGGGTCATTTGTTGGCCGCGCATCGCGACGCACGACAGTGCGAGTCACGACGTGAACTGTCCAGTGAAGAGCCCAAATTTTTGTCGGGCGCGTCGCGACGCACTAACCCTTCACGACGCGGCGCGACCCATACCAGAGGCTTTCCTGGGTAATTTTTCCCAAAACACGTCGCGACGCGGGCCCTTTTGCATCGTGATGCAGGGCCAAATTATGGGCTTAAAAATATTCCTTCATTCTTAATTTGTTCACTTCTTTCCCCATACAATCCACACAAGGATATAGCCTCAAAAACCAATCAAAACACCCTCAATCACCCAAAATACAATCAATTATCATTCTCAATGCTAGTTCATATCTATTCTTAATCTTATTTTCCAACTTAACAAATTAAGGGATTTTCTACAATCACCATATTTTAGCACGACCATTATTCATTCATCATCACTTTCAATTCAATCAATTACCTATAATCATCAAAGCTCAAAAACTTAAAGAATAACAATTTGGGTCAAGTTAGTCTTACCTCTTCTTTGCTTGATCTTGTTCATCCTCCAAGTCTTCCATGCTCAACTTGCCTCATCATTCTTCTTTTCCTTCCTCTTTCTTCTTCTTCTTCTTCCTTTTTTCTTCCCCATCTTTCTCTCTTTCTTCTTTCCCTTCTTCATTCCTTTTACTACATTTCTTCTTTCATTTTTTTTTTGCTTCAAATTGTGATTTTATGAAAAGTGTCTCCTTTATATACTAGGACTTTTTTAGATATTTGGATAATTTGAGAAAAGTATGGAAGTGAGTGGAAAGTTTTAGAATCTTCTAATTGGACCCGAAATCACTATTTAACCGAATTTTGACCAATTTCTGGTCATAATTTGGAAAAATATTCAACGCGAAAGTTATAGATCTCAATATTAGATTTATAAAGATATAAGATTCATAAAAATCGAAGTTCATATGAGAAATTTACGGCCCAAATACTATGGGCTGTTCGTAGTGGAACATCATAGAATCACGCATCGAAGTTTCGAAGAATTTATTATTCATCCATAAAGTCATTCTGCGAATGTATATATGCTCGGACATAAATTATATTACGTAACACTCGTCCCGTGTTGTAACAGTACTCTAGGAGCGAAGCGGGGTTTACCGCTATGCCTATGATGCTCGGCGACCACGACACTGTTGGGCTCGCAGCCCGTAGAGAGTACGGAGTAGCCCGCATAGGACTAAACTGGAGAATAAAGAAGTCACCACTCAGTGTGAATTGGGAAATGATTTAAGGCGGCACCCACCCCTCGCAAGGGAAGACCTCAAACCATTGGGTTCAGAATGGTCCCTTGCTTATGCCAGTATAATGTACGGGTTCACACAATGGTATAACCAAGTCTTATGAAGCACATGCAAGATACTTCAAATAAACACATAAATTTTGCACACCCATGAACATGAATATAAATAAAAGCAAATACATAGTTCCAAAAGCATATTAAATAAAGAAGTAAGATAATGTAAATTATAAGAACATTACAAAAAACGTTAATAATAAAGGCAAATAATTAAGCACATAATGCAAAATAAATAATTAAGGAGAAGAAAATTCATAAAATATAAAGAAAGAGGTTGTCCAGTGTGTGTGCGTTCGTGTAGCATTCTTAAACGCGTTCGAATGAAATGTTCCAGAGAGTTCACGTTCGTGTAGCGTTCGAGAACGCGTTCGAATGGAGTGAGGCAGAATGCTTGTGTTCGAGTTGCGTTCGAAAACGAGTTCAAACATTCTTACAAAAATAGCATCAATAATGACATAAACACGCATATATGAATATTTCCCGAGCGGTACGTGGAGTTGTATCCCAAGTACAGACCGCACTACCGTCCATTCGGATTCGGCTACAAAATTTATGTATGGGTTTCCATCCGATATACCACAAGGGATAATATACAATCATTAACACAATGCAAACAGACATGAAAATAAATGTGAAGTGATACAGCAAAACATATACAAGAATAAAAGCGAAATGATAAAATAAGATAAATAGACAAAAAAAGATGAATAACGAAACTAAATACGGAAAAATAAATAAAGATAAATAACAAAATGAATGCGAAACGATAAATAAACATGAACAATAAAGTAAGTGCGAAGTAATAAATAAAGATGAAGGCTAAAGTAAGTGCAGAATAATAAATAACAGTAAATGGACAAGAAAGATAAATAACGAAGTAAAAGAAAGAAGATGTGACTAAAAGATTTTCCATTTTTAATATAGGACCTCGCATGTCCGGCTGGACATATTTCACGTCCAACCAAGCATGCTGCATCCAAAACAGAAAAATAAATATAGTAGATAAATAACAAAGTAAAAGAAATAAGATGCGATCAAAAGATTTGGTCGTTTTTAATATAGGACCTCACATGCCCGGATAGACATATTTCACGTCCAACCAAGCAAGCCGCATCCAGAATAGCAAAATAAATATAGTAGATAAATAACAAAGTAAAAGAAAGAAGATGCGACCAAAAGATTTGGCCGTTTTTAATATAGGACCTCGCATGCCCGACTAGACGTATTTCATGTCCAACCAAGCACGCTGCGTCCAGAACAACAAATAAATATAGTAAAGGGTGCCCTCAGGTCTTACCTTTTAAGTCGCTTCTTAGGAGTGCGTTGGGACGTCGCCGGAAGGTTTAAATCTTCGTTGTTTTTTTTTCTGGTTTACTGGTTCACTGTTTCTGCTCACTATTTCACTATTTTTGGCTGTTGTTTGGTGATTATTTTGGGACTGTTTTAAGGGTTTTAGGCTATTATTTTTGGTGGTTCAAGGGCTGATTTTCGGAGGGTGTTTTTGGTGGTTCATTGACTGTTTTATGGGGTGATTTTCTTTCACTGGTTCACTGGTTCAGGGGCTGATTTTCAGTGGTTTGGGGGACTATTTTCTTCTCAGTTTTGGGGGCCGGTTTCTTCTCGGTAATGGGGTTGGTTGGTGCGTGTTTGTGGACTGGATTTGTTGTTTAATTTTCACGTGGCTGCTTTGGTTGTTCGTTGGTTTTTATTTAAAGGCAGGTTGGTTTTGTTGTTTAGTTTTCACGTGGCTGCTTAGAAAGTGGCTTAGTTTTGTTGATTTGGTCGGTGAGGGTACTGTTTGTGGTTTTGTTGATTTGGTCGGTAAGGGTGTTATTTGTGACTTTATTTGCTCACGGTTTAACGGCTTTAGGGTTCTGGTTTCACATTAGTTGAGGGTTTATTTGCTGTTTTGTTTTATCGGTCGTTAGGTGAAGAGAGAAGGTTTTAAAATATCTTGTTCTTTTTTTGGTTGATGAATGTGTCGTGAGAAGAGAAAGATGTAGAGAAGCCTTAGGTTTGTTTTGGTGAACTGCCGTGAGTGTGAGAGAGAGAGAGAATGGACAAAGATGAGAGATGAACCCCCTTTTTATAGTTGTTCCTCCTAGGGTTTTGGTTGTGCCTCCTAGGGTTTAATTTCTTATTCTTTTTGTATGTGTGGCTGCCACTCTCTCTCCTTTTGCCTTGTGTGTCAAGATTTTCTTTCCATGTTTGAGGGATTTCCAATCTTTGCTAATTTGGAAGGTGATTTGAAGGATTTTGACATGCGTTTTGCATGAGATTTTTTGGTATTTGGGAAGGCTTGGGCGTGTGGGACTTGTGGATGGGTTGCGTGGGCCCTGCGTGGTGTGGGTGTGTATGGCATAGATAAATGGGCTTTCATGGGTTGCATGGGTTTTTGGGCCGAGGCTAAGGTTTGAAACAAAAATTGACTAAGCGAATCCGAGGCTAGTTAGTGAGTTCAAATCCGATAACGTGCTAATTTTAGAGTTTTCCCTTCTGGCATTCGTTTCATGCGACTTGCGCAACTTTTCAGGTAGTGCCTCCATACAAGACTTATCATTGGGCTTCATGGAAAAATGCAGTGCCTACAGTCGCCCCCACTTTGATGGGGCTTATGCAGTGTGTGACAGTGACAACCCTATCAAAGTTGTGCATGCATTTTTACTTACCTGGTTCGTCGGCTGTCGCCGGACTTACCTGTTGTTTTACGAGATGCTTCTAACTGAGTTGATTTGGTGACGTGGTGCTTCGACCCTGGTTCATTCCTGAACCGTTACTGATGTGAGATGGTTCATTCCCGAACCGTTACTGATGTGAGATGGTTTATTCCCGAACTGTTAGGGTGTGACATGGTTCATTCCCGAATAGTTACTGATGAGAGATGATTCATTCCCAAACCGTTACTGATGAGAGATGCTTCATTCCCGAACCGTTACTCGTGTGACATGGTTCATTCCCGAATCATTACTGATAAGAGATGGATTATTCCCGAACCGTTACTGATGAGAGATAGTTCATTCATGAACCGTTACTGGTGTGATATGGTTCATTCTCGAACCGTTACTGATGCGAGATGGTTCATTCCCGAACCATTACTGATGAGAGATGGTTCATTCCCGAACCGTTACTGATGAGAGATGGTTTATTCTCGAATTGTTACTGATGAGCGATGGTTCATTCCTGAACCGTCCTGGCTTCATTCCCGAACTGAGTTGAGTTGATGGCGAGGTGCTTCGACCTCTGGGCTTCATTCCCGAACCATCCTAAGCTTCATTCCTGAACTGATTTGAGTTGATGGCGATGTGCTTCGACCTCTGTGCTTCATTCCCGAACCATCATGGGCTTCATTCCCGAACTAATTTGAGTTGACGGTGAGGTGCTTCGACCTCTGGGCTTCATTCCCAAACCATCTCTGGGTGATAACATTTTGGTCCATCTACGTGACTCATTGATCCACTGGGGAGTTTTTTCTATGATGATGAAATGCTTCGACCTCTGGGATTCATTCCCAAACTGCTGATAATGTGGGCCTCAACCCTAGGATTCCTTCATGAACTCTCGAACTGATGGGGGTGAGGCACTTCGCCCCTGATCCGTCCTCATTCTCGAGGCTCTTTGCTCGTCTTTATTCTTGAGGTTGTTCTCAATTCCTGGAGTGCCATTCCCGACTTGCTCGTCTTCACCATTTTTTCTTTTTCTTCAAAGCTTGCGAACAAAAAACAAAAATTGTGTGTATGCGACATGTATGCATGTATGCATGAATACATTCCCTATTCCGTTGGGTTTTATTTATCTAATTGGCTCGATGTCATCTTTGGTTAGGCATTCATTGTGCTCTTCTGCTAATGAGAAACTCTGGTCGCCCCTTGGCCTGCTTGCAGTTTCCTTCTGCTAGTTCTCTTCTACTGATTGCTCAGTTCTCTTTGGTCCCATAGCTCGAGATCCCGCCGTGTCCCTTATTCACGGGGTGGTAGACTGGTCGCCCCCAGACCTGGCTCAATTTTTTGTTCTTCGCTGCCTGCACTGGGTCACAGTTAATTACACCTTTTTTGATAACGACCGCACCTTTTTGGGATACTGAAAGTCATGTCTTCCGATTCCAAAATATGCCCTCTTTTGGAGGAGTTAGCTGCCATTATTGGCTTGGATTTTTCTCCTACTACCCTTCCGGCGATGTTGCGTGTTCAATGTCTATACCTCCGGGAGGCCTTCGAAGTTTTCCTTGTTTTGCAGGTTCGTACTATCTTTTGCTTAATCTGTCTCCCAATAGTTACACATATTATTGTCCTCAAAGAATGCCCAGTAATGAAACCAGAGAGCCTTCAAAGTACTCAATGCAACTCAAATGTGAGTTTTTGAATAACTGATGTAAGTCAGACTCAAAGTGTGTGTGTGTGTAAATGTTCATTTACAGCTTGATTCCTAGGTAAGCCAACTCAATGATTTCATTTTAAAAATTCGGATCGATGGGTCAAACCAACCTAGATGTCTCAATTATGTTATGCAATTGCTTTTTCTGTGCTCAATATGATATGATTTTTTTCTTCTTTTGTCTTTTTTTTCAACACACCTACCATTTAAGGTAGAATTTCTCCTCATGGTGGTCCTAATACTCGCCCATGGGTAGCTTCACGCTTATCGGTTATAGGTAGTTTAATTTTGTTTCTTTAGAGACTTTTCTTTTATTTTCGACCATACCACACATAATAACACAAGCAAATCAGGATAGACATCTAAGCAAACGGTCATTCATCGACCTGCAACTTCTTCAACTAGTCACTTTACCGACTACTCAGATTTTCACTGCTAAGAACCTATTATTAAGTGCTTACGAGTCTAACATAGATCAACTACTCAAAGCATCAGATAACAATACATCAAGAACTTATCGTTTCTAAGATTTCACCCGAAAGCAAACAATTTCATCATTGGACCCATGCTTAACTATTAAGGACTAAAAACAAATAATTTTTTTCTGGCTGAATGCCCCCAATGGTCCTTTTATTCTGGCTGTAAAATTTTCTTTTTCTTTTCTTTTTCATGTAAGAAGCCTGGTGGTTGAGAGTTTGGAAGACAAAGCTTTCGGGCATGCCAGAGTTGATCATGTAGGTGTGTGGTGGAACAGAGTGGTAGTTGGGTTGTTCTTTTTTCGGGTCGGATATATTATGGGTGTCAATGATGTATTGGATCTCATGTCTGAGGCGGGCACAGTTGTCAGTTTCGTGGCCTTTTTCCTGATGGAAGTGACAGTATAGATTTAGGTCGAAGTAGTGTGGTACATGGTTTGGAAATGGTCTAGGTTCTAAGGGTCTTAGGAGTCCTTGCCTTTTTAGCTTTTCAAACACCTTTGACAAAGGTCTACCAAGATTGAAGAATCGCCTGTTTTTTATGGCAGCGACCTCAGCAGGAGCGGACTTGGTATTTGAATACCCCTCAATGGTCCTTATATTCTGGCCATAAAACTTTCTGTTCTCGGCTTCTTCTTCCTCGATATCCATGACAGTTTCTCTTAGCTGTCGAAAGTCACTAATCATGAAGGTCGTTCTCCTCAGCTTGTTAGAGATGGAAGGCTTGGTGCCCTTAATGATCATCTTGATCTTGTCCTTCTCCGAGGGTCGAGTCTGCATCTTCAAGATATGGCTTCTCCAGCGATCCATATAATCTTCGAAGCTCTTATCTGGATTCTGTTTGGTGTTTTCTAGGTCACGGAGTGACAAGTCTATCTCCAGGTCTGTGACATATTGGTTCAGAAAGGCCTCTGCTAATGCCCTCCAGTCATCCTTGACCTTTCTCTCCAGGCCATGATACCATACTACGGGCGCCACTTCTAGTGACATCTCGAACATCTTCTGCACCTGGTGCTTCGACAAACCCACTGAACTCATCACTGAAACATATTGCCGGAGATGGACCATAGGTCTCCGTTCCCGTTGAACTTGGCCATGTCAGACATCTTAAACTGAGGAGGCAACTGTTCTTCGAAAGTCATCGCCTCATAGTCTAACAGATCTTCATGTTTACCCCTCAGCTTACGAGTAACTGACTCTACTTGTTCTCTGAGTTTCTGCAGTTCTGCCTGAGACCCGGCTACCCTTCTCGCGGCATACTAAACCATGTCATTATCAAAAATAGAGATTTCATCGCTCACCCTATTCGGGGGCTCCTCACACCTGGCATTCTCATTGTTCTCTGTTCCCCATGTGCGGGGTATTGCCAGACTGGCCACGACGTTGGTCAAATCTTGTAGTTGCTTAGTAATTTTGGTGACGCTAGTCTCCAATTGATCCATGTGAGAACCTTAATTGCCTGAAGCATTCATGCTTGCTATACTCTACTTGATAAGTCTTCATTCTTCTCTAACCCAATGGATATCTATGATGACTTTTAAAACAAGGAGTTAGCATGATACATGTATGCATGCGATGCATGAGATGCATATGGTTATCAAGACATCATATATCATTCCGACCTTATTCCTCCCACACTCGTGGTAAGTCCATTTTTGTCCTAGGTATGGCTTATTTTATGCACCAATGTGGGATACACAAAATCATTCTCTCATACGCTACAAGGGTGAACCTTGGCTACCTCAGTCCATTTCCATCGGTAAAAGACAAAGATCACCCATTTATAATATTGACTAAGCCTATTATAGGGATCGTGCCATTGTCTAGAAACGACGAATTGGGCCATCGGTAATCACGGTTGTGGGGATGGACTTGGAGATATCCAAAAGTATACCGATATGCCGTAACAAGGCGTATCCTTCCTGGATGAAAGCCATTGCGGATATCGGTCTCATGCATTCGGCATATTCAGATCATGTTTGGACATTCTAAGCCCATCAAGGTTTTCATACAAGTTGGCCCATTATCATTTTAAAGCGTTTAATCAGATTATCGCGAGGTGAAAACTTGTCCCAGTTGAAAAGGCCCAACAGATTTCAAATGAGTCCCATTTGGCTAAATAACTTCAAATGATATGGGGCCCAAGCACAAGGTGTCCCATTGTAATTTTGAAAACTTTTGGCCCAATCATCATAAGATATAAACTGGTCCCAGTTTAAATGGCCCAACAAGTTCGTATCCTATAACGAGAAGTCCAAATGGATCCAAATGACAATAGTCCCAAACACAAGCATATGTGTAGCTTCTATAGGACATATAACTATGGTTCATATGTGGGCTTATAAGGGTATGGATAAAGGCTTCCGCCGGCGAAGGGTTGCCCACAACTAGCTCTCCCCACTCAAGGGTTCGAGCGACCAAGTGAGCGCGCCTTTTTTATACCATAAGGTACGTGCCAACGAGTGATGGTCATCACATAACGGTCTGCCACCTTGAGTGAAAGCAACTTCACGATACATGACGCCATCGGGGTAAAAAGGGTATGCAAAAATATATGAGACTTGGGAATCCAAAGCCAAAGCCCAGACACTACAAGGCATTATTTTGGGGCCGATTCTCTATCCCCAGTGGAGTCACCAATCTGTAGGAGCGAAGCGGGGTTTACCGCTATGCCTATGATGCTCGGCGACCACGACACTGTTGGGCTCGTAGCCCGTAGAGAGTACGGAGTAGCCCGAAGGGGACTGAATCGGAGAATAAAGGAGTCGCCACCCAGTGTGAACTGGGAAATGATTTAAGGCTGCACTCACCCCTCGCAAGGGAAGACCTCAATCCGTTGGGTTCAGAATGGTCCCTTACTTATGCCAGTATAATGGACGGGTTCACACAATGGTATAACCAAGTCTTATGCAGCACATGCAAGATACTTCAAATAAACACACAAATTTCGCACACCTATAAACATGGATATAAATAAAAGCAAATACATAGTTCCAAAGAATATTAAATAAATAAGTACGATAATGTAAATTATAAGAACAGTAAAAAAACGTTAATAATAAAGGCAAATAATTAAGCACATAATGCAAAATAAATAATTAAGGAGATGAAAATGCATAAGATATAAAGAAAGAGGTTGTCCAGTGTGTGCGCGTTCGTGTAGCGTTCTTAAACGCATCCGAACGAAGTATTCCAGAAAGTTCACGTTCGTGTAGCGTTCGAGAATGCGTTCGAATGGAGTGAGGCATAATCCTTGCGTTCGAGTTGTGTTCGAAAACGCGTTCGAACATTCTTACAAAAATAACATCAATAATGACATAAACACGCATATATGAATATTTCCCGAGCGGTACGTGGAGTTGTATCCCAAGTACAGATCGCAGTACCGTCCATTCAGATTCGGCTACAAAATTTATGTATGGGTTTCCATCTGATATACCACAAGGGATAATACACAATCATTAACACAATGTAAACAGACATGAAAATAAATGTGAAGTGATACAACAAAACATAAATAAGAATAAAAGCAGAACGATAAAATAAGATAAATAGACAAAAAAGATGAATAATGAAACTAAATACGGAAAAATAAATAAAGATAAATAACAAAATGAATGCGAAACGATAAATAAACATGAACAATAAAGTAAATGTGAAGTAATAAATAAAGATGAACGATAAAGTAAGTGCGGAATAATAAATAACAGTAAATGGACAAGAAAGATAAATAACGAAATAAAAGAAAGAAGATGTGACCAAAAGATTTGGCCATTTTTAATATAGGACCTCGCATGCCCGGCTGGACATATTTCACGTCCAACCAAGCATGCCGCGTCTAGTACAACAAAATAAATATAGTAGATAAATAACAAAGTAAAAGAAAGAAGACGCGACCAAAAGATTTGGCCGTTTTTAATATAGGACCTCGCATGCCCGGCTAGACATATTTCACGTCCAACCAAGCACGCCGCATCCAGAACAATAAAATAAATATAGTAGATAAATAACAAAGTAAAAGAAAGAAGATGGGACCAAAAGATTTGGCCATTTTTAATATAGGACCTCGCATGCCCGACTCGACGTATTTCATGTCCAACCAAGCACGCCGCGTCCAGAACAGAAAAATAAATATAGTAAAGGGTGCCCTCAGGTCTTACCTTTTAAGTCGATTCTCAGGAGTGCGTTGGGACGTCTCCGGAAGGCTTAAATCTTCGTTGTTTTTTTTTTTTTTCTGGTTTGCTAGTTCACTATTTCACTATTTTGGGATGTTGTTTGGTGATTATTTTGGGACTGTTTTAGGGGTTTTAGGCTACTATTTTTGGTGGTTCAGGGGCTGATTTTCGGAGGGTGTTTTTGGTGGTTCATGGACTGTTTTAGAGGGTGATTTTCGGTCACTGGTTCACTGGTTCATGGGCTAATTTTTAGTGGTTTGGATTACTATTTTCTTCTCGGTTTTGGGGGCTGGTTTCTTTTCGATAATGGGGTTGGTTGGTGCGTGTTTTTGGACTGGTTTTGTTGTTTAATTTTCATGTGGCTGCTTTGGTTGTTCGTTGGTTTGTATTTTGAGGCAGGTTGGTTTTTTGTTTAGTTTTCACGTGGCTGCTTAGAAAGTGGCTTAGTTTTGTTGATTTGGTCGGTGAGGGTACTGTTTGTGGTTTTGTTGATTTGGTCGGTAAGGGTGTTATTTGTGACTTTATTTGCTCACGGTTTAAGGGCTTTAGGGTTCTGGTTTCACATTGGTTGAGGGTTTATTTGCTGTTTTGTTTTATCGGTCGTTAGAAGAAGAGATAAGGTTTTAGATTTCTTGTTCTTTTTTTGGTTGATGAATGTGTCGTGAGAAGCGAAAGATGTAGAGAAGCCTTAGGTTTGTTTTGGTGAACTGCTGTGAGTGTGAGAGAGAGAGAGAAGATACAAAGATGAGAGAGGAACCCCCTTTTTATAGTTGTGCCTCCTAGGGTTTATTTTCTTATTTTTTTTTGTATGTGTGGCTGCCACTCTCTCTCCTTTTGCCTTGTGTGTCAAGATTTTCTTTCCATGTTTGAGGGATTTCCAATCTTTGCTAATTTGGAAGGTGATTTGAAGGATTTTGACATGTGTTTTACATGGGATTTTTTTGGTATTTTGGAAGGCTTGGGCGTGTTGGCCTTGTGGATGGGTTGCGTGGGCCATGTGTGGTGTGGGTGTGTATGACATGGATAAATGTGCTTTCATGGGTTATAGGGGTTTTTGGGCCGAGGCTAAGGTTTGAAACAGAAATTGACTAAGCGAATCAGAGGCTAGCTAGTGAGTTCAAATCCGACAACGTGCTAATTTTAGAGTTTTCCCTTCCGGCATTCGTTTCCCGCGACTTCCGCAACTTTTCAGGTATTGCCTCCATACGAGGCTCATCATTGAGCTTCATGCAAAAATGCAATGCCTACAAGTACTACAGTCAATGAGTCAACAGTAGTAGGGACCTCCGGTCGTTACATTTTCTTTCTTTCTATATAATCAAATAATTAAACTATCATGTACTTTTTACCATTCTTCCATACACACCTAAAATAAAGTATCAATCAATTAATTGTGCCTACAATATTCACAAGTCTAATTGTAAAGAAAGTGATATTTTTGTCTTAAAGTTATATCATAATTCACACCTTTTGGAAATGGTAATTTATTTATATACATAAATAGTTTTTTTAAATAAAAATAAAAATACATCTTTAATCGTTGTAACGAGCTTTGGGCCAATGACTCCTAGATCAGTTGGCCTTAGGGAACTAAGTATTAAAACACCCCTACAGACTTAGTTGCTCGGATATCAGATATTAAAATGAATAAGTGTCTGATTTCCCTAAGCTTTCTCTTTAACCCATGTAACGAGCTTTGAGACAATGACTCTCAGACCAATTGGCCTTAGGGCACTAAATGTTAATTGCTCGAGTTAGAGAGACTACGAAATCGAACTTATTTAAAGACTTTTTTTTACAAACTCAAGCTCTATCGTTTTACGCGAACAATCATTGCTTGCTGAGGCAAGATGTCCGGTTACTAAGTAAAAGCATAGTTAGTTTTTTTTGAATAAAAACATAAATTCCACTGTCTTTAGGTGCTACCTCCAACAAACTAGAGAACTTAATATTATAAAATTTTCACTTACAATCTATATTCATATGTTCTCAGTGTATGTTGATAATACCTGTCAAATGAGTATATGAAGATAAAATTTAATCAATATTATGGAGAATTCACAAATTTAAATGATTCAAAATGAAAGAAACAAAAATAACTTGTTACAAATTAAATTGAGATAAGTCTCAGGAGAGAAAAACTCCTTACACCGCCATCTCCGAACAACAATTTCACTTGGTTAGTCAAAAATTTGTTGTTAGTTTGTGTGTAGTTTTGTTTTGAATACACAAAATAAAATCAAAACAAAATATTTATTTATTTCTTACACATAAAATAACAACAAAGCAAAAACAACATAATAATATATTTTTTTTTGCATAAAATAACAATAAAAAAAACGAAAATATTTTTTTGAAAGAAAAACACAATAAAGAAACATAAAACAAAAACTATCTAGTCAACTATCTAGTCAACTATCCTTGTAATATCCCGATAATTTCGACGACTCTTCTGATGACTACTAAGTTATGGATGGCATAATACCTGATATATAATCATGTGAAAATATGTGTGGGCTCATGAAATTACTTTTTGGACATTCGACAAATCTCTTGCAGTTCCGGTACATAAGTTACTTATGTTTTAATCCGGACAGCCCATAGTATTTAGGCGGTAACTCTTTCATATGAACTCCAATTTTTATGAATTTTATATCATTGGAAAGATGGGACCGAGACCTATAACTTCCTTGTTGAATATTTTTCCAAATTCGAATTAGAAACAAGTCAAAAATATAACTCAAAATTTAGGATGAATATTTCCCAAGGACTAATCTAGAGAATTCTCAAAGTTTCTCAAAGTTTCTAAATTTTTCTTTACAAATAGCCCCTAGTATAAAAAGAGGACACTATTCAATCATCCCTAACATTTGAGAGAAAGAATAAAGAAAGAAGAAGAAAGAATAAGGAAATAAGCGAGAAGTCATGTTTCTCACCAAAACTAAAGAGAAAACAAATACAAATTCACACATAACAAGCTAAGAAGAAGAATATCAACCATAGGAAACTTGATGGATGAAGGAAATCAAATGAGATGAGGTAAGACCATCTTGACCCAACATTTGAATTGTGAAGTTTTGATAGGGTGATGTTATGCAAGTGTTATGAGCATCTTAGTGATTGCATTAAGGCGGGTATTGAACTAAGAAAACTGATTTTATTAAGAAATGGTCAAGTTTATAAAATCTAGATATTGAGCTAAGTAAGATTTACAAAGTTAAAGAGTTTTCTTGATGATAGAATATTGATATAGCATGTAAGAAGATTGAAGTTTAACGAAGTGCTTGTGTGAAGGTTATGGTGTGAGGGTGTGGGAAGTGCATTTGGGAAAATTAGACAAGAGATGATGTTTAGGTCTGAAAATAGGCGGATGTCGCGATGCCAATAGGCTAGCGTCGTGATGCGTAACAAGAAATAGTCACTGTTCCAGTTTTGCTCGTGTGATCATCGTGATGCGCAAACCTTGGTGTCGCGATGCGAAACATGGGAAGCTCTCTACCTCAGCCCTGCCCGCGTGGGCGTCGCGACACGCAACGTCTGGGGTCGCAATGCGTGGTCATTTTTCCAAGATCAATTTTAGTTCATTCTAGTTTCATCATAGCATATTAGAGGCCACCCTAAGAGTCTAGTATCAGCTCGCATACATACATTACATCATGACACAAACATGATATGCCATGTAGTGATAGCAACTGCTTGAATTAAGAAATCCCACAACCTACATTCTAAACAAGTTTATTAATTAAAGATCATCACAGAAACCACAAATTCCTTTGGTGGAGTGAAGTAATACTTGCTGGACTCCAAATATGTGAGTGGACCCATTTTCTCAAACTGATTTCTACTTAGTTACTTATGATTTAAAACTTATTTTTCAGCACATATGGTGTTAGTAAAAAAGATTTACAGATATTTTATGATTGAGAAATGTTTTAGAAAGAAATGATTTTTAAAGTATGATTTTGTGATTTTGGAGGCATGTGGGAAAAACCCACCTTAGTTGTAACTTGTTACAGATATGAAATTGACGAACTCGGAGAACATGTGCACATGTAGAGTATGACTAGAGGGACGACGATATGTAACTGATGAGCGGAAAATATATCACTATTTACCGCCATTTCGACCTAATATTTTGTATGGTTTCCCAGGTTTTATGAACGTTTTGATGCTTTTTTGTTTGTTTTACAGATAAATAAAGTTTTGGTACTCAATGGAATCAACTTGGGGCTAAAATGATGAAAAACAGACAAAAAAGATAAAAATAGAAATTCACTGTTCACTCATCGCGACGCGCATACCTTCTGCATCGCGACGTGCCTCAATTATGCAGTCTACCGACACACGTCATCACGTGCGTCATCATCGCGAAATCATGACGTCAGCATCGTGATGCCAAGCCTTCACTCGTGGCGACGCCGAGCCAATAATTCAGTCTGTCAAGCATCGACGCGCGTCGTGACGCGCAAGCCTTCTGCGTCGCGATGCGCAAGGCCGAATTTTGCCTGTAAATTGAAGCTTATTTCATTTTCCAAATTCATACTTTCCTTAAGGTTTTTAATAAGGATCTAAGGATTGTATCCTGTTTGTATTTTTTTTTTGTGTTTTAATTATGGATTTTTATTTTTAGTAGCAATAATAATATTTTATTTATTTTATCTTTATTTTATGTTTTATAGTTAATTTCATTTGGGGGAAGGGTGAAACCTTTATTATGATGATTTAGATTAATCTCCCTTAAATTATAATATATAAATTATCTTAAAACCTGACTTAATTGGATACCGCATTTATGGTCAGTTGGACTTAATTAAATTAATTTTAACCCGACTTAATTGGATACTGCCTTTATGGTCGGTTGGAATTAATTATCACATGACTTAATCAGGATACCGCCTATATGGTCGGTTGGTAATATAATACAAATTTATATATTATAATAAGAGAGATTTCTAGATTTGAAATAGTAAAGGTGGATCCCCTAACCCCAATATTTTATTTTGAATCTAGGGAAGTGATGAAGCATAATATTCACGATTTTAATAATTGATTTTCTTTATATAATGGGTAATAAATTAGGCTTGTTTATTGAATTTTAACCTTAATGCTTCTTGTTGTCTGATCACCATAAGATTGATGTGGTAAACTTAAAATGAACTTGGAAAAATGATTTTAGGTTTCAGCCTTAGATTCAATAGCTCACGATCTCACTTTAAGGGAGATTTCCTTCCAGGATATGAATATAACTGTTGGGCGTGGGTAGCCACAATTGGAACTTGAACTTAATGAATTCGGGTAACTTGGTTAATATATGAATATAGTTAATTGGGTTACTTTGGGTGTTTGCATCTGACCATCAGAAGAGACTTATGCATATCTTCGTGTTCCAGGTTAACAACTGATTTATTATACATATATAAGAGAATCAATTCATCATTAGAATAATATTGTGTGGAATCACAACCCTAGATGTTTGTTTTCTTTATTATTAATTTCCTTTGTTTTATTTTTTATTTTTATTTATTTATCAAATCCACATTCAACCAACCAATCAAGCAATCATTCATTTCTCACCTCAATTAGATACCTGTAAACATTTAACATCAATAATTAATAATAACAGTAGAAATTAAGTCCTCGTGGGATTAATATTTTTATACTACTTGAGCGATACGTGCGCTTGCATTACATGTGTGTTTACCACCGATCAGTAACGACCCTAGATCCTAGATTCAAGGCTAAGGGACAGTGAGAAGTAACGCCCCTAGACCCTAGATTCAGAGTCATGATGATAACATGGATCAACACATCTGGCTCTAGTTCAGTGACTGGGGGGACGACGATACATAATATCCTAAAACCACTAGTTTAGGCGTATGGGGGGACGACGATACGTAACGCCCCCATACGTCAAGTTTTCAGCAGATTTTCATAAACATGTTTTCAAAGACAGATTTTCAGAGACATGGTTTTCAGAGACAGTGTTAATCATAGTCAGAAAGTTAGAGGCTCAAGGGAATAGAACAACCTATTCCCTGCCGGTAGCATCTTCAGGAGAGTGATCTTACAGTACTCTCCCCCAACCAAATTGAGACATCATCCTCAATGTCTGAATAAGAAGAAACAGAGTTTAGAAGACATCACCTGGTTAGTGTGGAATTGAAAATTGAATCTACGACTATTTAAGATAAAAATGACAGATTAAGATCAAAGTCCACTCTATGCTTCTTGCCACGATCATTATCAGACCAGTTCAACTTGAAAGAATGTGGTTGATTTTTAGTTAAGCTAATAGTTGATCAATTAATTCATCAGCTATTCTTGTAGTTAGGATGATATTTTTTACCGGTTTCGATATGAACCCAAGTCTTTTGGAATCCGTAAGAAATACTAAAAGAAAATAAAAAAATGGTCAACATTAAGTAGTCATAAGGATTTTTAGTGAATGTTCAAGTTTACCCATGATGCCATTGTGAATATTTCTTCCAACGTGCCTAGCCCACCTGTTAAATCAATAAAAGCGTCAATATGATTAATCATTTTAGTAAATCTTTCAGTCATACATGAGACAATGCATTATTCTCCATTTGATTTTCCGATAAAGTTTTCGTTTGCCAAAGGTTTTGAAATGATCCCTAAAACTTGACTTCGACCTTCTTGTACAGTTTTTGAAACACATCCTATCGATCCAAGATTGCCACCGCCATATACTAAGTGCATGTTTCTTTCTGCCATAACTCTACCCAATTCTTTTGTAGCCTCAATAAATTATGGTTTAGTTACAGAGCTAGTTCCATAAAACACACAAATATTAGTGATTCGTCTTCTTAAATTTGTCTCCATTTTTGTTCACTCTCTTATCTGGATGTGTCGAAGAGAGAAATAACAAGTTGTATTTATGGATCCTGAAAAAGGGTGAGTAATAAATTCACTAGTACCTGTAAAATGATAATTGTCAGTTGAAAAGTAAAATAGATCGTTAAAGTAAAAAAGTTTAGATACTTTCGGAAAAAATTAAAGTAAAAGAAATCAAAATAGTAAATTAAAGTAAATCAAAACATTAATTTAAAGGAAATGAAATCAAAGCAATAAATTTAAATAATATGTACTGGTAGTTGTGATTATGGCTCATATCTTCCTCTGATTTTACGTTCAGTAACGGCTTGAACACCCTCTATGGGTTGAGGATATGCTTCCCATCCAATTTTCTTATAAATTAGCAAACATGGTTTTTTAAAGTCAGATTCCCGATACTGTATTGTTGTCTTTCTTTTTGAAATTGTGTATGCAAATTTGCGAATTACTCAATGAACATGTCCACTAAGATGTGTCTCAAGAGTCAATGATATATCATCTAAAGACTCCTAATTAAGCCATCTATAATGAATTGACTTTTATCTTCGCGATTGTCAGACACCATTCCTAAAGAATGATAATGAGTGTTGCACATTCAGTGCGCATATTTATAACAAACACGCTCTTCATTTTTTAGCATATGTGCTTTTCCCTAAACCAGACATGTAAGAATTGAAAGAGTCAAATGACTCACCTGCCAAGCGAACCCTTACTTCAATTACCCAGCGAATATCACTTGGAATATCATGGATCATAAGAAGCCTCATTCTTTCAGTGCGTGCTTTGTAAATTTTCATCAGAGTATTTTGAGGGAGAGAAGGAAAATGATTGTGGAGTTTTACGGGAGTTTCTTCCATGCCTTGATGGCTCCAGTTTGGAGGTATTTTTCTTTCTTGATCGCTTGTGAGAGAGGCAGAATTTACCACATGACATGGTAAGTTTGTTCATCTTCAAGAAATGCATACTTCAATCCTTATGGCGAAGTCTTGAATTCCAAATTTGGTGATTCCTCTTGCTTTTCTTCTTCTAGTTTTCCTACTTCCTCAAAATTTTATTTCTCTCCATCATCTTCCAGTACATGTGTAGAATCAAGTAAAAAATCATTACGAATATCTGAATCTAATTGTGTATTTAATTCAAGAAAATTACCTGTACAAATTTTTGTAAGATCAGATAAACTCCCCTGAATATATTCCTCCACAATTGGTTCAATTAGTTCCATGCTCTCGTCTTCACTGTCCTCATCGTATGGTTGTTTGTACATGTTAAAATTATTAAGCTTCAACGTCATATTGCCAAATGACAAATTCATGATTACATTCATGCAATTTATTAAGGCATTATATATTACTAATAATGGACGACCAAATATTACAAGAATTGACTTATAATTGTCTGCTACAGGTTGTGTTTCCAAGACAATAAAATCTACAGGTTATGAATTTACCAACTTGCAATAACACATCTTCCATAATTCCTTTCGGTATCTTGACTGATCTATCGACAAGTAAAAGAGTAGTTGAAGTTGGTTTTAATTCGCCAATATTAAGTTGTTGCTAAATCGAAAATGGAAGTAAAACATATTCAATTTTTTGATTTCCAATAATACATGAAATAGTTGGACAACCAAGGTCTTTGTATTTTAATGCATTATTGATTGAGAGAATGGAACATACCTGTTCAGCTAGAAAAGCTTTCTTTCTTACCTGATGTTTTCTTTTAACGGTGCACAAGTCTTTCAAAAATTTGGCATAAGATGGTATCTGTTGGATGACATGTAACAAATGAATATTGACCTTCACTTATTTGAATATTTCGTATATCTCTAAGGAATGATTCAATTTCTTTGTTTTTAATGCTTGAGGAAATGAAGGTGTAAGAGAAAAATTATTATCATCAGCGATAGGTAATGGTTCATCAACCTATTTCTTACCCTCTGAATATGATTTATTTTCAACTTTGCGAGGTTCAAGAATAGGTCTGTGGATGACCTTACCACTGCGAAGAGTAATAACATATTTGACTTGATGTATATGTTGATTATCAGAACTACCATTGTGAGGGTTTTGTTGACTCTTGGGTTTTGGCTGTGGTTATGTAGGAAACTTTCATTTCTCATTAATGGACAATGCATATGTGATTTTGGAGAAAATATATTTTAGATAAATCAATGTTTGCACATTTTGATTATTGATGACTTCTTGTTTCTTAATGATTTTTGTCCCTAAACTCAATATTACACATCATTTCCACTACTTGTCCATCTTGGGGGTGTTAAACCCTCGTAGAAGTAGGTGACCGGTCTCCATGTTTCAAACCCATGATGTGGACAAACATTTAACATCTCTTTAAATCTCTCCCAACATTGGTAAAGTGTTTCCCCTGAATCTTGTGTGAAAGTTGTGATTCTCCTCTTAAATGAGTTTGTCTTGTGAGGGGGAATGAATTTTTTTAGAAATTATTCTTGCAAATCATCCCATGTTCGGATGGATCCTGACTTAAAGTTCTGCATCCAAATTTTAGCTTTATCCTTTAAAAAATTGGGAAAAAACTTTAATCGAATTAAATTCATGCTATAATTTTGATATGTGCATGTGTTACATACCTCTTTAAATTTCCTTAAGTGCTGATAATGATTTTTTGATTCTAGACAGTGGAATGTGGGTAAAAGTTGGATGACACCTGCTTTAAAATTAGGGGTGTTCATGGGGTCGGGTCAACCTGCGACCCGACCCGAGCGGGTTTAAAATTTTTTTCCACCCGACCCGAATTTTAGAGGTTGGGCAATGAATTTGATACTAAAACCCGACCCTATAATATTTTTATTATTTTTCTAACTAATTTATTCTTTTTTTTTAAAAGTTTTTTTACTATTATTTCATTTGTTTATTACTTTTGTTGTATTAAAATTTTATAATATAAAGTTATGAAAAAATGGTAGTGCATTATACATACTGCAAAAATTTCTATCCGCATAACTAATTTTTAAACTAGAATAAACTAATATTTATTCTATTGAGCATGAGGCTCAATAGTAATGTACATATAAACATTGAAAAATTTGTAATGTTCATATATGCAAACTTCGTTTGGGACATATTTTTAGTTTACTGAAATGTTCATAAAGACCAATGTTCATACAAATTAATTTAGTGAATTAATTTAGGAATGACACATTAAGCCTGATAATGCAGGAAAAAATTGATTTGTTGAATCTCATGGCTATGCAAACTTTGTTGTCCACTAAACAAGCATAAAACACACATGATTTCTATCCATATAAAGTTTTGTTGTATTAAAAATTATAATATAAAGTTTATATATATGATAATTTTCGGAACATAAAATAACTAATATTTATATTTGAAAATAAATAATTCATTAAAAAAATTATTTTTTTGGCCGACTCGACGACCCGATCCTACCCGCACCCGATCGGGTTTCACCTCCGCGTGACCTGACCCGCACCCGACCTCTGTGTGACCTGACCCGATCGGGTCTCATAAAATTTAAAAAATCCGACCCGACCCGACCCATGAACACCCCTACTTAAAATTGAAACGTGATGCATCTGGGGGGGAAATAATACAAGATGGTGATTATGTCATAGTGAGATTTATGAATTGTCTTAGTGTCATAGGATGATTAAGATCGCCATACTAAGACTCGTTCTCTTCCTGATCAACTGGATTTTCAACTCCGCCATGTGGATTTTCATTTTGATTCTCGGCCATTTTGACCGACGATGAAAGTGATGGAGACTCTCTATTTAATCTTACGTTAGATGATCGAGACCAATGTCTCATGCAACCTAAATGTAGACTATTTGCTAAAATTTAAAAATACAAATACAATACTTACAAAAAGAAAAAAAAATAATAAACAAGTGAACGAAAGGAAAAGAAAAGTTAAAATAAATGACAAAAAAAATACAAATGTAGTGTTAAAAAAATGAGATACAGAAAATACAAACAAAATAAATATAAAATATAAAATAAAAAGAAAAGAAAAGAATATACAATGATATTAAATTATTATTTTATCTACTAAATTATATTCCCCGGTAATTGTGCCAAAAACTTGACACACTTAAAAAGTCTTTACTCCATAGT
This sequence comes from Zanthoxylum bungeanum, assembly GCA_019454045.1. Lineage (NCBI taxonomy): Eukaryota > Viridiplantae > Streptophyta > Magnoliopsida > Sapindales > Rutaceae > Zanthoxylum > Zanthoxylum bungeanum. The sequence continues at coordinate 55,079 of SKCR01039879.1, forward strand.
ATAAGAGTGTCGAAGTAACAAAATAACTCGGTAAGTCTGGGATCGATCCACATGTAATAAATTTAGTAAAACAAAATAACAATTTGAGTAAAAATAAAAGTGCTTGATTTGTTTGAAGTGATTGAAAAATTTTAAATTGGATTCCAACAATAAAATAAAATATTGGGGGTTAGTGGATCCACTTTTAATATTTCAAATTGAGAAATCTCACTTTTTTATAATATATAAATTGTCATTATTACCTAATTAATTTATTTCACGAATTAATTATGCATGTTGGCGACTTGGTCGCTTAATTGGATTTTGATGATGCAACGAGAGTGAAGACTTCGACGTGCTTTAATGGACATTACAAAAAGATGATAATGAAGTCAAAATATTGATGAAGAGCTAAAATAAGTTATATGATGATCAAGAGAGCAAAGACGATAAAGAGGCAAAAAGAAGATGAAAAAGTCAAAGAATGAGCCAAGCAAGATGAAGATCAAAGTAATAATTAAGAGCTAAAACTAATTTTAAGTGAGTTTATTCAAATGTTTCAAATCTCTTAGGAATCATATATTTTGCATCACTTGCATTTAAAATGGCTTAGAATTCTAAAAGAATCATTTGCACTTTATTTGCACCAAAATGAACTTCATGCACAAGTGCATCAGTAAATGATCTTCCAAAAACTAGCAAACGGTTGAATTAAACATCAAATGATATACCGGTAGATGGATATGTGTCTCTAGTTTTCTACGGTTCAAACGGAACACAATTCCAATATATACAACTTTTGCTAGAGTCATTTTACTATAACAAGTTCAGATGTGCATTTTCTGCATACATGTCACATTAGAAAAATTCCATAAAATTCATCTTAATATTCTTGAAGCTGAAATTTTACAGTAGATAGATCTATGTGTCTAGTTTACGTAGAAATTTACGAATTTTGATTTGGAATTTTCTAGAGCAAGTTATGGCTAAAATACCGAGTGATGTTGACCGGTACGTAATCACACGCGTATAACGCAAGCACACGTATCGTTCAAGTAGTATATAAAGTATCGATCCCACGAGGACTTAATACCTAATCTATTAGTTTTATGAGGTCAAATGATTACTAGTATCTAACAGGTTGTTGATTGATTTGAAATTGTGATGATTTTAAATTTAAAAACAAGTGAATAAAATTACACGAAATTAGGTTTAAGAAAATTCAATATTAGGAAACTATCTAGGGTTGTGAATCTTTCTAATATCTTTTAAAAGATGAAGTGGTTATTTCATGTTTGTGTAATAAATCGGTTTACTAACCTGGAACACTAAATTATGCAAAAGCCTCTGTCGATGGTCAGACGTAAATACACAGTATAACCCAATTGAACCATATGTCTATGTCAACCAAATTACCTGGATTCAATAAGTTTAAGTTCCAATTATGGCTACCCCCGCCCGATAGGTATATGTCTATCCTGTAAGGAAATCTATTAAAGGGTTATATATCCTCAAGGAAGATCGTGGGCTATTAAGTCTAAGGCTGAAACCTAAAATTCTTTTGTCAAGTTGATGAGTGGTATTTATATCACTATTTCCTACTCATTTAACCTAATATTTTGTATATTTTCTTGGGTTTTGTGAATATTTTGATGTGTTTTGTTATTTTGTAGATAAATAAAGTTTCAGGACATTCTGGAGGTGATTTGGGCCAAAACAGTGAAAATTGGACGAAAAAGGACATTTTGGTAAATTCCCGCGTCGCGACGCCAAGACCTTCAGCGTCGCGACGCCTAACGTGCGCCGGGTCCACAAATCAGAATCTGAGAAAAGTTTGACTTTGCTAACGTGCGCCGTGCCACATGTCACCTCACAGCCGATCTGCTAACATGCACCGTGCCGCGTGTCAGCATCCTACGGTGCCGACAGTCGCCATCGCCACGTGTGCCAGATGTCACTCCAGGTCATTTCCATGTCATCAGCCACGTCAGCAAGTCAACATTGCCACCTCACCACCACATCATCATCAGCCAATCAGGAAGTGCCACGTGTCGCAATCCTATGGTGCCGACAGTCTCTTTCCCACGTGTCGCCACGTCATTGCCATGTCACCGTCACGTCAGCGCCACGTCAGCATCAATCATTGAGTATCTAATCCTTATCTGACACGTGGCGGATAAGAATCTCATCGACCAATCAAAAGCCGCCACGTATCACAATAATTGAAGCCCAAACACCTCGCCACATGTCACCTTATCAGCTTATCCAGAATCTGCAAACAGACGAACCGGAGCGTGCCACGTCGACAGAAGCTGGCGTAGCGACGCTGAAGGCCCTGGCGTCGCGACGCCGGAAGCCTACCCGCGCCTATAAATTCAGCTTCAAATTTCAGAATTTGTTGTACCACTATCTCTCTTCTATTCTATGTAAAGAGAGAGTTTCTCTCTCTAGTTTCTTTTAGTTTTTAGTTTTTTTTTTAGTTTTTTGTTTTGTAAATAATTGTGTTAATATAGTAATTTACTTTTTTTACTTTTTACAGTTTTTACTATTTACCATGAGGAGGTAACTTCCCCAGCTAGGGTGAAAGGTAATTCTTTTACTGTTACTATTTAGATTAATCTCCCTTAAAAATAATATATTCACTATTTAAAATATTGACTTAAAAAGGATACCGCCAGATTGGTCGGTTGGTAATTCATTTTAATCTGGTTTAAACCTGACTAATAAAGGATACCGCCAGATTGGTCGGTTGGTAATATTATCACAAGTTTATATATTATTTTATGGGAGATATCTAAAATAGTAAATAGTAAAAGTAATTCCTTTTACCTTAGCATTTTATTTTATTTTACTTTTCAGCTTTTACTTTATGTCTTTTACTTTTCAGTATTTTTATTTTATGTCTTTTACTTTTAAGTTTTTACTAGCCCTAGTTATGTGTTAGTTATCTGGGGTTGTGATGAATTCTAATATCACCGGTTTATAAGGGATTATTTTATAGTTTGGGTAATTTAAAGGTTTACTTATTAAGTCTTAAGTTTAATGCTTCTTGTTGTCTGATCACCAATAAGATTGATGTGGTAAATCTAAAATGAACTAGACATAGGGATTTTAGGTTTCAGCCTTAGACTTAATAGCCCACGATCTTCCTTGAGGATAGATAACCCTTTAATAGATTTCCTTACATGATAGACATATACCTGTCAGACGGGGGTAGCTATAATTGGAACTTAAACTTAATGAATCCAGATAATTTGGTTGACATAGACATATGGTTCAATTGGGTTAAACTGGGTATTTACGTCTGACCATCGACATAGGCTTTTGCATAATTTTGTGTTCCAGGTTAGTAAACTGATTTATTACACAAACATAAAATAATCACTTCATCTTTTAAAAGATATTAGAAGGATTCACAACCCTAGATCTTTGTGTCTTTTGTTATTTTCTTTTGTCTTTTTATTTATTTATTTATTTTGCAAAACTACAATCAACCAAATCAATCAAGTAATCATTCTCTTCACCCTCAATTAGATATTTGTAAATAAATAGATTCAATAATTAATAACAACAGTAGGAATTAAGTCCTCGTAGGATCGATATTTTTTTACTACTTGAACGATACATGCGCTTGCGTTATACGTGTGTGTTTACGCCGGTCAAGTTTTTGGCGCCGTTGCCGGGGACTTATATTTCTTGAGTTATTAATTTTGAAGCTATCTAATTTACTTGTATCTAATTTTCTTTATTTTTATCTGTAATTTTTATTTCTTTCTTTTTCAGGTGGTTGAAAAATGGAACACTACTGGGAGATTGAGAGATTACGAGCTTTACTAGAAGATACACCCCAAATCTGGGAGCAACAGTCCGGTTTTCTGAGGCCTATTGTCCAGCCCAACAATTATCACTGGATGCCAGAACCAAACAATACCACATTTGCTCAACAGAACGCAATAAGGAAATGTGACATATGTAATGGTAACCACCCTATAGATTATTGTGAATACAACTACCATTCAGGGTGGCAGAGCTATTAAGATCCTTCATGGTATGATTAGCCATCACATTTCACAGAACCACATTTTCCATCTTATCCACCATCTACATATGATCTTCATCAACAACCAGAACCATCAGAGGAAGATCAGTTGTTAAACATGCTCGAAGATATGTTCAAGAAACGAAAAGAAAAGTTGGATACAATTCTTGAAACAAGTCAGAATCAATTTGAAAGTATTCAGAGACAATCAGAATTCATTCAGAGGATGACAGATCAAATGAGACAATTCACAGAAAACCAGAACTACATACCTCAAGAACCAGTTTCAGATGACACTAATGAAGCCTTCGAGTACCAATCATTTCACAATGACACTTCAACAGAGGAGGAGGCTGAGCAGTATCAACAACCAGAGGTATCAGTTCAGGAGCCCGAACCGGCAAAGTCTCGATTTGACTTTTATTATTCAGATTCTGACGAGGATGAAGCTGATCTATTTGTACCAACTGCACCAACAACGGATGATCAAACTTTCAATCCTCAAAATGAAGATCTTGGAGCATGCTTTACCATGATGTTTGAAGAAGATCTACCTGAACCATCCATTCCAGTCGTATCAGAGGATGAAAACCTAATGTCAGAAACATCTTTGCATCCTCGGGTTGACAATTTTGAAGCATGTATTTCACAGATGACAGATGAAGAGCTGAATACAAAAATTTTACAATACATTTGTGAAGAAAAGGTGGAACAAGAAGCAGAGCAAATGGAGGAGCAAATGTCTGACCTTAATAAAGATTCAGAGCATTCAGAAGAAACATCGCTGTTTTGGGGAGTACAAATCAAAGATATCGCCCAGAAGCTTGACAGAATGGAACTCCCATTCCAAGTCAAGCACCATATGAGACCTCCTGATTTTCTTTCTTTCTTTTCAGGAATCACTGGAACAACAAGGAGCAAAAAGGTAGCATGAGCACTGAATAAGACAAAACTTTTTTTGCCACTTTACCGTTGGAAGAGACCCTTCAAAAGCAATGCTCACGGGATTGTCTTTAATCGGACATCCAAAACGACATTGAAACCTCCTTAACAGATGAATTTCAGTCACGTCTGGCTTAAGATGAAAAATTTAGCGCTAGCAGGGAGGCAACCCATGCAATTTGTTGTAATTTGTTTTCATATTTTGTGTGTTAGTTTTGCAGGAAAAATAAAAACGGAATTTTTTCAGGACAAAGCAAGCCAGTGCAAGCGGGATTTTCATAAAATAAAAATTTGACAAAATCACGAAGATGTAAAGACAATCCAGAAGAGACGGCCGAGTAAGGAGTCAACTCTTGAGACGTTTCCCTATGGATTTATTCGTCGCAAGATATGGTTTTGCCAAAAAAAAAAAAAAAAATTTATCCCGCGTCGCGACGCGACATCAGAACCTTCACTGTGACCACTTGGCCGAGCCACACCCATCATCATCTCCTCAAATCTAGCCGACCACATCTAGCCCTCATCGCCCAAACCGCAACCACTCACCAAAGAGCCAAACCCATCATCATCTTCTTCTTCGAAATCAATCATCATCACCGAAATCTCCATCTTGACCGAGCCGACCTTCACCATCGCCGTTTCGACCACCACTGTCGATACACCTACATCCAAGACCGAACACCCAACCTTAAAACCTACTGTCACACCCACTGCCGTGAGCCACCGAACACATCAAGCCCGAACCAAGAAAACCCAAAATTGACCACACCACCCACCAACCGAGACAAGCACGGTCGAGAACCGCCAATACACCCATCTAGCCGAACCACCAGAACCACACAAGGCCGAGCCATCACCGAGATCTACCAAACCGAGTCTTCGCCAGCCGAGATCCACACCGTGAACCGCCGAGACCAAACCGAGCCGAGCCACCACCGATCCTTAATAGATCCACCTTTGCCGTGTCTTCGCCGGAACTAACCAGCAGCTGCCGAGCCTTCACCAAGCCGAACAGTTGCTGCCAAGTCCACATCAAACCCAAATATTGAATGGTAATCTGCAAATTAAAAAAATTAGTTGACATTGATTGATTCGGATTTGAAAATTATGGATTGTGTAAGTGTTGATTAGACTGAATCGTAGATTTGGAGGCGAAGGTTGGTGAATTTGTGATTGAATTAGGTTGTGTTATTGGGTGAAATTTGCAATTTTAGCAGAAACTCTGCCGAATTTCTGAAAATGCCGCTGAAAAGATCCAGGGAATCGACTTCTGCCGCACCTACTTTCGATGATTTTAAATTCGTATCAGCCGCTGCAGAGAAAAGATATGAGGACGGAATAACCCGGAAACACCACATTATGGAGATGGGATTTGATATCAACCCAGGGTTATTTCCAGATATTGACAGGATTATCGCAGATCGGCACTGGCGAAAGCTTTGTCAGCAGCCTCACCCAGCCTATGCAGCTATTATGCGGGAGTTTTACGCAAATGCTTATGAGCATCGTGCGTGTGTGGTAATGGTGAGAGGTCGACAGATATTATTTGATTCCTCAACGATTAACAGATTTTATGACATTCCTGAGATGGAGGATGATGAGTATTCTGCGGTAATGGAGAACATTGATATCACTAATCTCACAGAAACTTTATGTGTTCCAAATGATGCTTGGTTCATGGGTAGCACTGGAGAATATATGAAGATGAGTTTAAAGATGCTGAAGTCTGAGACAAAAGTTTGGTTCCATTTCGTGACTAGGACCTTGTTACCAGTATCGCATATCACATATGTCACGAAGGAACGTATGATTTTGTTATACTGCATTCTGAAGGGATATACGATTAATGTTGGCAAGCTGATATCGACCAACATTGCTTGGGCTGCCAGATCGACACAGGCTGGCCTGTTCTACTGCTATCTGATATCATCCTTATGCACACAGGCCATGGTTCATGTTGAACCAATGGAGGAATTGACGCAACCCACATCAGCAATTACATCCAGAATCATCCAGCAGTTACGCACAGAGAGACAAGCTCAAGCCGGACCATCTTCGTCAGCACCTGCAGCTGCTCCACAGCAGCCACCCTCACAGCCACGCAGAGCAGCACAGTCTCGCACCATACCTGAGAGAGTCGCCAGATTGGAATCGCAGCAAGGATATATGGTTCAACTGCTCTAACAAATTGCATTGCACGTGGGAATCCTAGAGGATCGGTTGCCACCATATCCACCGGCAGACAGCGATGAGGAGGAGACTGACGCATAAACTCGGTACTATTGTTCCTACCTTTTGTTTATGTTTTGAACGCATTGGGGACAATGCTTAATTTAGGTTTGGGGTGCAAAACTTTTGTGTTAAAACTTTCCGTTAAAATTTTTCATTTATGCAACAAAATTCCGTTAATTTTTTTTTCATTTTTGCATGATTTCCGTTTAATTTTAGTAATTTTATTTCCGTATTTCGTTTATTTTTGTGTTTTCAAAATCAAAAATCCAAAAAAAAAAAAAATCAAAAATTTTAAAAACCATAAAAAGTCTAATGATTTGATTATTTAGTTAAAAAGCTTTAGGAAAAGATAAATGTTAATTACGCTTATATCCCTAATTTGAATTTCTTATCTAGATCAGACTCGCATGCACTATTAAAATAGTTTAATAAGTAGTTAGATAATAATGAGTTAACAAAGTGACAAGTTAAAATAATCGGTGGTTAATGAATGACCGTTTATCTGAGCATCTGTTTTTGTCTACATTAATTATTATTATGTGGGGTATGTAAAAAAAAAAAAAAAAAAAAAATTCCGATGTACAAAAATAAAGCATCTAAGATCCGGGTTATTAAGTCTGTAAGGGTGTTTTAACACCGAGTGCCCAAAACCAACTGGTTTGGGAGTCACTGGCCCAAAGCTCGCTACATGAATCGAAGATGCTGCAAAAAATATATTTATATCTGAAGTCTGGGTAATTAAGTTCGTAGGGGTGTCTTAACACCTGGTGCTCTAAAGCCAACTGGTTTGGGAGCCTCCGACCCAACACTCGCTACATAGACGGAATATATTGTATATAAATAAAAAATAGAAAAATAAAAAGAAAGAAAAAAAATCAGAAAATCAGAAAAATTACATACCTCACCTGAGTTGATTATGGTAGACAAAACTATTTTAGATACTCAGATTGGTTTGACCCATTAACTATTGAGAATTGAGACAAAATCACTAAGTTGATAACTTAGAATCGAAGCTATTTACTGGACTATTCACACACACACTTTGAGTCTGACTTAGGTATGTTGTTCAAATAAAAGGATTTTAGTAGAGATATGCATTTTGAAGGTTCCTCTAACTTTGATACTAAACATTCTCTGAGGACAACGTTTATTCTCTTTTCCCTTGTCTTTTTGCTTTTGTGTGCATTAGTTTTACTACCTTTTTACTTTTGTAAAATGTTTGTGGTTATCATTGATGTAAACCCTCACGAGACTACAACTCGTCCACTAGGGACACTTAGGGGTTTAAAGGCTTGTTGCATACGCTAAATGCAACCGTGATCCCTACGGAAGTGGCTTAGTTAATTTATTTATGTTATTTTATGTTTTGCTCGAGGACTAGCAAAATGTTAGGTTTGGGGGTGTGATGAGTGGTATTTATATCACTATTTCCCACTCATTTAACCTAATATTTTGTATAGTTTCTTGGGTTTTGTGAATGTTTTGATGTGTTTTGTGTTATTTTGTAGATAAATAAAGTTTCAGGACATTCTGGAGGTGATTTGGGCCAAAACAGTGAAAATTGGACGAAAAATGACATTTTGGTAAATTCCCGCATCGCGACGCTAAGACCTTCAGCGTCGCGACGCCTAACGTGCGCCGAACAGTGCTAACGTACGCCGGGTCCATAAATCAGAATCTGAGAAAAGTTTGACTTTGCTAACGTGCGCCGTGCCACATGTCACCATCACAGCCGATCTGCTAACATGCGTCGTGCCACGTGTCAGCATCCTACGGTGCCGACAGTCGCCATCGCCACGTGTGCCACATGTCACTCCAGGTCATTTCCATGTCATCAGCCACATCAGCAAGTCAACATTGCCACCTCACCGCCACATCATCATCAGCCAATCAGGAAGTGCCACGTGTCACAATCCTACGGTGCCGACAGTCTCTTTCCCACGTGTCGCCACGTCATTGCCATGTCACCGTCACGTCAGCGCCATGTCAGCATCAATCATTGAGTATCTAATCCTTATCTGACACGTGGCGGATAAGAATCTCATCGACCAATCAAAAGCCGCCACGTATCACAATAATTGAAGCCCAACCACCTCGCCACGTGTCACCTTATCAGCTTATCCAGAATCTGCAAACAGACGAACCAGAGCGTGCCACGTCGACAGAAGCTGGCGTAGCGAGGCTGAAGGCCCTGGCGTCGCGACGCCGGAAGCCTACCCGCGCCTATAAATTCAGCTTCAAATTTCAGAATTTGTTGTACCACTCTCTCTCTTCTATTCTATGTAAAGAGAGAGTTTCTCTCTCTAGTTTCTTTTAGTTTTTAGTTTTTTTTTTAGTTTTTTGTTTTGTAAATAATTTGTGTTAATATAGTAATTTACTTTTTTTACTTTTTACAGTTTTTACTATTTACCATGAGGAGGTAACTTCCCCAGCTAGGGTGAAAGGTAATTCTTTTACTGTTACTATTTAGATTAATCTCCCTTAAAAATAATATATTCACTATTTAAAATATTGACTTAAAAAGATACCGCCAGATTGGTCGGTTGGTAATTCATTTTAATCTGGTTTAAACCTGACTAATAAAGGATACCGCCAGATTGGTCGGTTGGTAATATTATCACAAGTTTATATATTATTTTATGGGAGATATCTAAAATAGTAAATAGTAAAAGTAATTCCTTTTACCTTAGCATTTTATTTTATTTTACTTTTCAGCTTTTACTTTATGTCTTTTACTTTTCAGTATTTTTATTTTATGTCTTTTACTTTTAAGTTTTTACTAGCCCTAGTTATGTGTTAGTTATCTGGGGTTGTGATGAATTCTAATATCACCGGTTTATAAGGGATTATTTTATAGTTTGGGTAATTTAAAGGTTTACTTATTAAGTCTTAAGCTTAATGCTTCTTGTTGTCTGATCACCAATAAGATTGATGTGGTAAATCTAAAATGAACTAGACATAGGGATTTTAGGTTTCAGCCTTAGACTTAATAGCCCACGATCTTCCTTGAGGATAGATAACCCTTTAATAGATTTCCTTACATGATAGACATATACCTGTCGGGCGGGGGTAGCGATAATTGGAACTTAAACTTAATGAATCCAGATAATTTGGTTGACATAGACATATGGTTCAATTGGGTTAAACTGGGTATTTGCGTCTGACCATCGACAGAGGCTTTTGCATAATTTAGTGTTCCAGGTTAGTAAACTGATATATTACACAAACATAAAATAATCACTTCATCTTTTAAAAGATATTAGAAGGATTCACAACCCTAGATCTTTGTGTCTTTTGTTATTTTCTTTTGTCTTTTTATTTATTTATTTATTTTGCAAAACTACAATCAACCAAATCAATCAAGCAATCATTCTCTTCACCCTCAATTAGATATTTGTAAATAAATAGATTCAATAATTAATAACAACAGTAGGAATTAAGTCCTCATGAGATCGATATTTTTATACTACTTGAACGATACGTGCGCTTGCGTTATACGTGTGTGTTTACGCCGGTCACAAGTTTATTTTAGATTGACCAGATCAATCTTATTAATGGCCAATTAACAAGACACATTAAGCTTAAGACTTAATAAGTAAACCTTTAAATTACCCAAACTATAGAATAACCCATTTATAAACCGGTGATATTAGAATTCATCACAACCCCAGATAACTAACTTAGTTACGACACATAACTATGGCTAGTAAAAACTTAAATAAAATAAAAGACATAAAGTAAATGCTGAAAAGTAAATTGCTGAAAAGTAAATGACGGAAAGTAAATGCTGAAATTAAATACTGAAAATTAAATGCTGAAAAGTAAATGCTAAAAGTAAATTACTGAAAAGTAATGCTGAAAGTAAATTACTGAAAAGTAAATTGCTGAAAAGTAATGTTGTTGAAAGTAAATTGCTGAAAAGTAAATAAAGTAAAAGTACAATAAAAGAAAATACTGAGGTAAAATGATCCACTTTTATTACTTCTTTTAAATATCTCCCTTATATAATATATTAACTTTGCATGATATTACCAACCAGCCATATAGGCGGTATCCAGATTAAGTCAAATTAATAATTAATTACCAACCGACAATCAGGCGGTATCCAGTTTAGTCAGGTTAAAACCAATTTAAATAATTACCAACCGACCAATATGGCGGTATCCTCGTTAAGTCATGTTTTAGCTAGTTTATATATTATAATTAAGGAGATTAATCAAAATATTAGTAATAAAAATTTTACCTTTTACCCCAGCAAAGAGGAGTTACATCCTCATTACTGAAAAGTAAAAGCTGAAAATTAAAGAAAGAAAAGTACTGTGCGTAAAAGTAAATTGCGGAAAGTAAAAACTGAAAAAGTAAAGAAAAGAAAGAAAGTGCGAAAGCGGAAATTAATACTGAAAGCTGTAAATAAACAAATAAGATACAATCTTCTTAGTATTCTTAAGGAATTCCTTAGAAGAAAGTATGAATTTACAAATGAAATGGCTTGGTATTTATAGGCAAAATTTTGCCTCCATCAAATCATCCACCAAATCCATTATTAATTGCTCCACTAATTGCTCCACTAATTGCTTATCATGTTTGGTGGTGATTTGATAATTTTTATTATTTATTTATTAATTTATTTTTTGCTTTGAAAATGATTGAAAATGACTTTAATAATTACACACAACACACTTCTGGATGGTTCATCCATTCGGGCATGAAATATTCAGAATTCGAAATTATTTTGTCTTTCAAAGTTGTATATTTGAGTCTTATTAATCTGGAACTTGAATCAGCTTAATCCGATATCGGATTAAAAAGTTATGCCCAAAATACGACAGATGCGCAAACTGGAATTTCCAAAACTGCACTCCGTTTAAAACGCCATTTCAAGTTTCCAATCCCAAAATTAATATGTCAAGTCCAATTTTGCCTTATTTGACCCATATTTCGTCCTAAATGATTTCATTAAGTCCTAATATTATTTTATCTGCAAAATAAACTAAAACATATCAAAACGTTCATCAAACCCGAGAAACTAAACAAAATATTATGTAAAAGGGGCGGTAAATATTGATATATTTTCCGCTCATCACACCCCCAAACCTAACATTTTGTTAGTCCTCGAGCAAAACAACAAAATAAAATACAAGAAACAATTAAAATTAAACTAAGCCACTTTCGTAGGGATCACGGTTGCATTTAGCGTATACAACAAGCTTTTAAACCCCTAGGTGTCCCTAGTGGACGAGTTATAGTCTCGTGAGGGCTTACAGTAACGATACCCACAAACATTTTAAAAAGTAAAAATAAAAGATAATAAAACTAATGCACACACAAAAGAAAAAAGACAAGAGAAAAGAGAATAAAGAAGTTAGTGACTAATCAGGTGAAACTTCTACTCAAAGTTACTAGTTGTTTTCTTTCTTTCTAAATTACTGAATAAGTAAATTCTCCGATTATATTTACCATTCTCCATATGCACAGCCGAAAAAAAATATTAATCAACTCATTTTTGCCCACAACAGTCACAAGTGCAGTTGATAAAGAGAGTAATATTTTTGTCCTAAAGTTTTATCAGAATTCACACTCTTTTTGCAGCAATGGAATAATTTTTCTGATTTTTCTCTTTGATTTTTGATTTTTTTTTATTTATTTATATACAATATATTCCATCTATGTAGCGAGTGTTGGGTCGGTGGCTCCCAAACCAGTTGGCTTTAGGGCACCAGGTGTTAAGACACCCCTACTGACTTAATTACTCAGACTTCAGATATATATATTTTTGCAACATCCTTGATCCATGTAGCGAGCTTTGGGCCAGTGACTCCCAAACCAGTTGGCTTTAGGGAACTAGGTGTTAAAACACCCATACGGACTTAATAACTCGGATCTCAGACATTTTTTTTTACTCCATCACTTTTTGAGATGCTTTCTCCAATTAAACTAGAGCACTAAATATTACAAACTTTTCAATTATAGCTTATGTCCGTATGTTACCATGCATGTTGATAATACCTGCTAACTGAGCATATGAAGATCCATTTTAGTCAGTATTATGGAGAATTCACAAATTAAAACAATTCAAAAGGAAATAAATAAAATTAACTTGTTCCGAAATAGGTTTTAGATACACTCTCTCAGGAGTGAAACTCCTTACTCAGCTATCTCTTACCAATTTCACCTCTTTAGTCAAAATAAAAACACAAAAACGCAAAATATTTTTGTAATTTTTGAAAAAATTTCAATTTTTTTGTATTTTTCGAAAAATTTGGACTAAAAATAAAAACAGAACACCACTAAAAACAAGATACTGGTCAACTAATTCTCTCCCCTAAACCTAAATGAGACATTGACCCCAATGTCTTAAACAATAGAAAAAGAGTTTAGAAGATAGTACCTGGTTAACTGAAATTCTACACGAAAAGTTAAAGATTAAGATACAGATTAATCCAACGCCTCTTACCACAATCGTCCTCGGACCAATTTATCTTTGAAATGATAGGATCAATTTGTGGTTTATAGGCTAAGATTTGGTCAATTAGATCCGGAGCAGTTCTGGCAGTGACGATGAGTTCTTTCATAGGTTTTGTCACGAACCCATTTCTCCGGGCATCATCAAGAAACACACAAAGAAAATCATAAAATACTTCAACGTTGTACAGTCCAAGCGGTTTCTGGTGTATGTTCAAGTTTGCCCAAGATAATACTGTGAAAATTTCCTCCAATGTACCCAAGCCTCCTGGCAAAGCAATAAAAGCATCAGCACGGTTAATCATTTCTACCAATCGTTCAGACATACCTAGCACGATCAGTTCATCTCCGTTTGATGGTCCAATAAGATTTACTTCTGCCAAAGGTTTTGGGATGATTCCCAAAACGTGACTGCCTCCTTCCTGTACGGCCTTTGAAACGATCCACATTAGTCCAAGATTGTCACCGCCATATACTAAGTGCATATTCCTTGCAGCTAAGACTCGACCCAATTCATGTGCTGCTTCTACGTATTGTGGCTTAACACCAACATTAGTACCGCAAAACACACAGATGTTTTCAACTCGTTTTCTTGAAGTGGCTTCCATGTTTTACTCTGGATGTCTTCAAAAGTGCAATGGTGAGTTGAATTTATAACACCTAAAAAGGGTGAGTAAAATAATAGCACTAGTACCTGCCAAATGAAAATTATTAGTTAAACAGTAAAATAAATCGTGATAGTAAAAAAGGTATGGATCCTGTCGGAGAAAATAAAAGAAAACAACAAAACAAATCATAATTATTAAGAAAAAACAAAGAGATATAATATGTACAAGAAAAGTAGCGGCTTGATTGACGTCTATGCGTCAGGGACAAGCTTCCCATCCAATTTTCTTATAAATTGGCAAACATGGTCTTTTTGAGTCAGATTCCCGAGACTTAACGTGTGTCTTTCTTTTTGAAATTGTGTATGTAATTTGCGAAAGGCTATGTGAACATATCCACTGGGATGCGTCTTAAGAGTTGAAGATATATCATCTACAGACTCTTTACTCAAGCCATCCCTAATGAATTTAATTTTGTCTTCGCGATTATCAGACACCATTCCTAAAGAACGACAACGAGTATTGCAATTCCAGCGTGCACATTTGTAACAAACACCCATTTGCTTAGCTCTACAATTCTTTACATAGGTGCTTCTTCCAAATCCAGGCAAATAAGAATTACAGGAATCAAAATACTCACCTGCTAATCAGACCCATGCTTCGATTACCCAACGAATGTCATTAGGAATATCATGGATCAACAGTAGTCTCATCCGTTCCAAGCGAGCTTTGTAGACTTTCATCAGAGAGATTTGAGGGAGAGAAGGAAATTGCTTGTGAAGATTTTCGAGAATTTCTTCCATCATGAAATGTCTTAATTTGCAAAAACTAAACACACAAAATGAAATCACACCAAATCACAATATATACACAAATTACATGGGTTGCCTCCCTGCTAGCGCTAAGTTTAACGTCGTCAGCTAGACGTGACTTCTCGAATGTTAGACTGGATCTGAAAGTGTGACACTTTCTTTTTGTCGCTCAAATGATTCTCCCCAGTAGTGCTTAACACGCTTGTTTTTAACCTTGAATGTTTTTTTGGAGTCGGGATCATGTATCTCAACGGATCTTTCTGGTAAAACCTTGGTGATCACAAATAGACCTGACCACCGTGATTTTGGCTTCCATGGGAAGAATTTCACCCTTGATTTGTTTAACAATACCTTCTGCCCTGGTTCCATTTGTATGCGCACTAACTTCTCATCATGTCTTTTCATTGCCTTTTCTTTGTACAATTTGGCATCCTCAAAAGGCTGATTGTGAAATTCCTCCAATTCGTTGAACTGATGGAACTTTTTCTCTTCTGTTGCTTGTAGTGCAAGAATCTGCGTTTTCAATGCACAAGACGCTTTATCTTCAGGCTCCACAGGCAATTGACATGTTTTAAGTTTGTTAGTAGAACTTTGCATTGCATTGGAGTTCTGAATGGTACTGTGTATCACATCAAGTCTGAAACATTCCTCCTTCTTTTTATCATCTGGGAAATTCATAGCCTTGAAACCATTGAATGTTACTTCTTGGTCCTGTACCCTCATGGTTAATTCTCATTTTTGTACATCAATAATAGTTCGACCTGTAGCCAAGAACGGTCTCCCGAGGATGATTGGCACGTCTGCGTCTTCCTCCATATTAAGGACAATAAAATCTGCTAGGAAAGTCAATTTGTCAACCTTGACCAGCACATCCTCAACTACGCCTCTTGGGATTACGAGCGTTCTATCAGCAAGTTGTAGAGAGACTGAAGTTGGCATTGTTTCTCCAATCTGCAGTTTCCTGAAAATAGAAAAAGGCATCAAGTTAGCACTTGCACCTAAATCACATAAAGCCCTACCAAAGTTATGTTCTCATATGATGCAAGGAATGGTGAAACTGCCAGGATCTTTCAATTTTGGAGGAAGTTTCCTCTGAATGATAGCGCTGCATTCTTTTGTCAATGCTATTATCTCGTAATCTCCCAATCTCCATTTTTGTGAAAGAATGTCTTTCATGAATTTTACATAGCTGGGCATTTGTTCCAACGCTTCTGCAAATGGAATGTTGATATGCAGCTTTTTGAACACCTCCAAGAATCGAGAAAACTGCTTGTCCAGTTTGTTTTTCTGAAGACGTTGAGGAAAAGGTAGAGGTGGAGTGATCTGTTCTTTTTCCTTTGCTTCTTTTTCCTCCATCTGTTGCTTTGTTTCTTTTGGAACTTCCTCAGCAGTTGTTCTGGCTCCAACATCTTTGTTGATTTTAGTACCGCTTTTTAACATAATGGCATGACACTGCTCCTTTCCCATGTTCCTCGGATTTGGTTCAGTGTTGCTAGGAAGGTTACCTGGCGGTCTGTAACTCTGAGCATTGGCCAGTTGTCCAATTTGATTCTCCAGCGCTTTAATAGAAGCAGATTGACTTTGAATTAATGCTGCTTGGGATTGAAACATAGCATCATATCTTGCTGCTTGAGAGTCGTGTTTTGCTTCTATCTTTTTCAAGTGGGTCAACACTTCTGTTATTCCTGATTCATTTGCCTGCTCCTGGCCTTTGTTCTGTTGTTGGAATCCAGGTGGTGGATAGTTATGTTGTTGGAATCTCGGTGGTGGATTGTTATTTTGCCCTGAATTTTTGCTCTATGAAAAATTCGGATGATTCCTCCACCATGGGTTGTTGGTGTTGGAATATGGATTGTTCCCATGTCTGTTGAAATTGTTGACACAATTCACCGTTTCTTCAAGTTGGTTTGGTTCTGGTGCTCCTCCATATGGTGAACTTGTGGATCCACCATTAACTTTCATGTTAAGAGTTTCCAGATTTTTAAAATCACATCCAGCTTGGAATTGAGTGCTGTGTTGGCTCCAACTTTATAAATTCCTGCAATTCTTTGGATCATGCTCATTTCTGTTGGCCATAAAGAATTGTTGTTGGCCATTTCTTCAATTAAGTCCCAGGCCTGATCTTCTCATTTTTCCATCAAATCACCTCCAGCAGCAGCATCAATTGTGGTTCTCATTATTCCAAAAAGTCCATTGTAGAAGGTTTGGACTTGTAGCCACTTTGCGATCTCATGATGAGGACATTTTCGGAGTAAATCTTTGAATCTTTCCCAATCTTCGCAAAGGGATTCTGAATCTTGTTGCACGAATGATGTGATGTCATTCCTCAACTTTGCCGTTCTAACTGGTGGAAATTACTTTGTAAGGAATTTGGTGGCTAAAGTGTTCCAAGTTGTGATGGAACCTGCTGGTAACGAATGTAGCCAAGCTTTAGCTCTGTCTTTCAGGGAATATGGAAAAACCCGCAGTCTCATTGCTTCTTCAGCTGCTCGGTTGTAATTGAAAGTACCACAAACTTCCAGAAAGTTGCTGATATGGGCATTAGGATCTTCAATTGCATGTCCCCCAAACTTACTGACTGTTGAATCATCTGGATGCATGTTTTGATGTCACATGCATTTGCTGGTAAAGGAGGAAGTACAATACAGGAAATGAAGTCGTCGACCACCTGAATGGCTCTGTCTCGAATGGGTATTGGTGGTGCAACTTCCAAAGGTTCAGGTTCCATGTTAACTAAAGCTTCTTGGCCTTCTCGCCTTTCCCTTCTCAACTGTTTGATGGTTCTTTCAATTTTTGGGTCGAGCGGTCGGAGTTCAAAGCTTCTGGTTCATCTCATGAAGTATCTAAGAACCTGAAACAAGTGAAGACAAAAACAATAAGTAAAAAGAAATTAGATACAAGTAAATGTATCTAACCTCAAAACTAATAGTGAAAGATAAATAAGTCCCCGGCAACGGCGCCAAAAACTTGACTGGTGCGTAATCACACGCGTATAATGAAAGCGCACGTATCGTTCAAGTAGTATATAAAGTATCGATCCCACGAGGACTTAATACCTAATCTATTAGTTTTATGAGGTCAAATGATTACTAGTATCTAACAGGTTGATTGATTGATTTGAAATGGTGATGATTTTAAATTTAAAAACAAGTGAATAAAATTGCACGAAAGTAGGTTTAAGAAAATTCAATATTAGGAAACTATTTAGGGTTGTGAATCTTTCTAATATATTTTAAAATTTGAAGTGGTTATTTCATGTTTGTGTAATAAATCGGTTTACTAACCTGGAACACTAAATTATGCAAAAGCCTATGTCGATGGTCAGACGCAAATACCCAGTATAACCCAATTGAACCATATGTCTATGTCAACCAAATTACTTGGATTCATTAAATTTAAGTTCCATTATGGCTACCCCCGCCCGACAGGTATATGTCTATCTTGTAAGGAAATCTATTAAATGGTTATCTATCTTCAAGGAAGATCATTGGCTATTAAGTCTAAGGCTGAAACCTAAAATTCCTTTGTCAAGTTTATTTTAGATTTACCAGATCAATCTTATTAAAGGCCAATTAACAAGACGCATTAAGCTTAAGACTTAATAAGTAAACCTTTAAATTACCCAAACTATAGAATAACCCCTTATAAACCGGTGATATTAGAATTCATCACAACCCCAGATAACTAACTTAGTTACGACACATAACTAGGGCTAGTAAAAACTTAAATAAAATAAAAGACATAAAGTAAAATGCTGAAAAGTAAATTGCTGAAAAGTAAATGACGGAAAGTAAATGATGAAATTAAATACTGAAAATTAAATGCTGAAAAATAAATGCTGAAAGTAAATTACTAAAAAGTAAATGCTGAAAGTAAATTGCTGAAAAGTAAATTGCTGAAAAATAAATGCTGAAAGTAAATTGCTGAAAAGTAAATAAAGTAAAAGTACAATAAAAGAAAATGCTGAGGTAAAATGATCCACTTTTATTACTTCTATTTTAGATATATCTCTTAATATAATATATTAATTTTACATGATAATTATCAACCAGCCGTATAGGCGATATCCAGATTAAGTCAAATTAATAATTAATTACCAACCGACCAATCAGGCGGTATCCAGTTTAGTCAGGTTAAAACCAATTTAAATAATTACCAACCGACCAATATGGCGGTATCCTCGTTAAGTCAGGTTTTAACTAATTTATATATTATAATTAAGGGAGATTAATCTAAATATTAGTAATAAAAGTTTTACCTTTTACCCCAGCAAAGGCGAGTTACCTCCTCATTACTGAAAAAGTAACTGAAAATTAAATAAAGAAAAGTATTGTGCGTAAAAGTAAATTGCGGAAAGTAAAAACTGAAAAGTAAAGAAAAGAAAGTGCGAAAGCGGAAATTAATTACTGAAAGCTGTAAATAAACAAACAAGATACAATCTTCTTAGTATTCTTAAGGAATTCCTTAGAAGAAAGTATGAATTTACAAATGAAAGAGCTGGTATTTATAGGCAAAATTTTGCCTCCATCAAATCATCCACCAAATCCATTATTAATTGCTCCACCAAATCCATTATTAATTGCTCCACTAATTGCTTATCATGTTTGATGGTGATTTGATAATTTTTATTATTATTTATTAATTTTTTTTGCTTTGAAAATGATTGAAAATGACTTTAATAATTACACACAACACACTTCTGTATCGTTCATCAATTTCGGGCATGAAATCTTCAGAATTAGAAATTAATTTGTCTTTCAAAGTTGTATATCTTTGAGTCTTCTTTAATCTGGAACTTGAATCAGCTCAATCCGATATTGGAGTAAAAAGTTATGCCCAAAATATGACATATGCGCAAAATTGGAATTTCCAAAACTGCATTCCGTTTAAAAACGCCCTTTCAAGTTTCCAATCTCCAAAATTAATATGTCAAGTCCAATATTTGCCCTTATTTGACCCATATTTCGTCCTAAATGATTTCATTAAGTCCCAATATTATTTTATCTGCAAAATAAACTAAAACATATCAAAACGTTCATCAAACCCGAGAAACTAAACAAAATATTAAGTAAAAATGGCGGTAAATATTGATATATTTTCCGCTCATCAGCTGTCAGTCTTGACTGGTCATCAGAAACATGCATACCGATCTCAAAACTGGCATACCGGTCTCAAAACCGGCATACCGGTTCCAGAGGTGCCAACGGTCAATTTTTGAGCCGTTAGACCGGCATACCGGTCCCAGAACTTTAAAACGGCTAGTTTTGTGCAAAATCTATAAATTCATCATTTTCCTCACTTCTAACACACCTCTGGCACATATATTCATCCTATAATCATGTCAAAACATTCTTTAGAGTTTATAACCATCTTCAAATCATTTTACACTCTCAACATTTGAAAACGCTCATATTTCATCTCCATATTCATTAGTAGTGAGCTTAGAACATTTGGATAACCAACTCACACAATCTTCTTTATCATTATGAGTATCCAAGTGTGTTTTAAGTCTTCTTTATACAAAACACTTGTGATTTGTGAAATCCCATAGTTTGGGTAAAGTGTAAAGGTTGTGAGTGCACCTACGAATAAAACTCAAAAGTGTAAAAGGTTTGGAGTGCACCTTTGCGGAAAACTCTTGGTTGCGAGTGAACCACATAAACTCGAGATTAGTGGAAATCTTCAAGCAAGGCTTGGCGGAGTGGATGTAGGCACGTTTGGCCGAACCACTATAAATCTCGGTGTCGTATTTCTCTATCTTTACGCTTTACTTATCGCAAGTTAATTTATATTTGTATGTGTTGAATAGAAAACTTGCATATAAGTTATTAATTGAAATAGAGAAAATTAGCCTAAGTGTCAATTTGGTAATAAGAGCTAAAATCGGCAAAGATTTTATAATTCTGCATTTATAGCGATAACCCAATTCACCCCTCTCTTGGGTATAGAGATTGCTTTGTCGCTATTGCTTGTAGGTAATTTCAGTTGATATCAGAGTGAGATTTTCTCTAAAAGACTTAACCATCCGAGAATAGATCATGGCATCTACAAGCAACTCGTCAAATCTTACCGAAGGATTTTCAACGACTAGACCTCTGTTTTACACTGGAACGAACTACAACTATTGGAAGATGAGAATGCTAAATTATCTCCTTGCTGTAGATCCGCAATCATATTTGGTTATCACACGAGGTGCACAAGGGCCAACAAAAAGGGATAGCAATGGGGTTGAGATTCTGAAGCCGAGTTTAGAATGAGATAGTGAGGATCTAAAGCAAGCTTCACAAAATGCTAAGGCACTCAACCAACTTCTATGTGCCATTGATCGGGATCAAATAAACAAACTTCCGGAGTGTGGAAATGCTTATGATTTATGGAAGTCATTAGAAATGGTCAACGAGGGCACAAGCCAAGTAAAGGAATCGAAGATCAACCGGTTCATGTGCGAATTGGACAATTTCAAGATGAATTCCGGGGAAGAAATTGATCACAAGATTTCGAGGTTTACGGTTATCATCAATCATTTGGGCGCATTGGGAAAAGTCATCGGGACATCCGATCAAGTGAAGAAAATTTTGAGATCACTCCCGAAAGAATTTAGAAGCTACACCTCCTCCATTAGAGAAGCAAACGACATAAATACTTTAAAGATGGATGATTTAGTTGGAAAATTACTTGAGTATGAAATAGAGATCAAGATGGATAAAAAGGAGAAAGATGAGAAAAGGACAAGGAAGTCATTGGCTTTAAAAGCAAAAATAAGAGACGACTCAAGCTCAAATGATAGTGATAGTGATGATGAGTTGGCTCAAATAAATAAGAACTTCAAGAAGCTCCTCAAATCCGTAAAGCAAAAGGGAAAATCAAAATCGGATGATAAGAAAGAAGAAAAATGACCGCGGAAGAACAAGAAAATCATTTGTTATGAATGAAACAAACCGGGTCATATAGCTACCGATTGCCCATTGAAGAGAATGAAAGGAAAATCAAAGAAAAATGTAATGAAAGCTACTTCAACTTGGAGCGATTGCGATTCTAGCTCATCCGAGGATGAAGATGAGGTCCAAACCAAAGAAAGAACAAATCTAGCATTCATGGCTATCACGGATGAGGACTTCCATTTTGAAAGTGAAGAAGAAAGCGAAGAAGAAGAGGTACAATTCTCAAGACTCTAATGATTTACTTAATGCTTTTAATAGCTTAAAAGAATTGTGTGATGTGCTTAAAAAGAAATTGAAATTAGTTAAAAATGAGCATGCTATACTTAAAAATGATCATGCATGTTGTATGGATAAAATTCATGTTTTAAATAATGAGATTATTTGCTTAAAGGCCAAACATGAAAAAGAAATTGCATGCTTACATGATGAAAATGAATGTTTAAAGGTTAAAAAGCTAGAACTTGAAAATGCCATATCTAATATGCCATCTAGCTCTAAGACATGTGATTCCGAATCGATTTTGAATGAAAATGTCTTATTAAACACAAAAGGTTATAGATTTGCAAAACATACTTAGCAAATTCACATTGGGACATTGTGGAAACTGATTTCGATCGAGGTCCACAATCGAGTATGTAAGTTGAGGGGCACGAGCGAACCTACAAAATAAGAGTAGAGCGAAAGTGGAAGTTACTGCCCACCGGTGTGGTGGAAGCCGTAGGCACTCCGACGCTCAAGTTAGCCAAAATACGAATGAGTTCAAGGTGAAAGGGTTAAGGTCTATGGAATACCTCAACCACATATTGTTTGTCGTGAGGGTGGTGTATTGGAGTCGTGTTTTGATGATAGGAGTAGTCTGAAGAAGAAGAAGATCCCCTCTATATTGCTTTGTCTTCTTATTTTATAGGTTCCCTGATGCGGGGTCCCTATTCTGCCCGTTGGAGTCTCCTCTCATGATCGTTTAATTCATGTGATTTATGTTTGATAACTAATGATCATGTCTATATCTTGTAACTGTCGTCTTTATGGTGAAGTTCATGAATTTGGATTCTCTCTTGACTCTTGTAACTGGTGTCCTTCTCTTCATGTTAACGGGTTTGGGCCAATGAGGCTTTCTTGTATGGCATTTCTGTTTATAGGCTGAATCTGCTAGTGGGCTTCAGGGTCGGTGGTTGGTTTTGGGTTAAATGTCGATTTTACCCCTGGGCCCAAATTTGGCCCGTACAGTTTGTCCCCTACTCTCTAAGTCTAGAAGTCCTTGACTTGGAGAGTACCTTTGAGTATGTCGAATGAATCAGGATACAGATGTCTACTTTACCGATCTTGGCAATAGTCCTGAGATAATCCACATGTCGTCCCGTCATACAGTCTGGGGAAGGAAGATTTCAGGTCTTCTTTCGTTTTCGACAATAGCCTTGGAGGTGTCTCTGGCTTGATCGAAACTGTCGAAGGCTTTTTGGGAGTCAACCTCAATCGACATGTCGCATTGAGTAAGGGGGAGCTCACATCTTCTAACTTGCCAACCACGTGAGCCTATGGGGGAATGTCTTGTGTGGACTGAACTAGACAATGGTTTAAGAGATATCTCACTCGGCATGCCGTTCGGACAGAAGAAGTCCAAGTTCCACAGTTGGCATGTCGTATGGATTGGGCATGAATTTTGATTGGACAGAAGTCGTCATGGGGAAGTCCCTGGTCGACTGAACCAGATGGTGGTTTAGGTGTAATCTTACTCGACATGTCGCATTGAGCGAGTGAATTACCATAACACTTTATTTGACTCGACACGAGACACCATGGGGATGTCTCCGGTCGACTGAACCAAAATATGGTTCAGGATCAACTTCACTCGACCTGTAGCATGAGGCAAGTGAATACCACAACTTTCTATTGGACTCAACATGAGTCATCATGGGGATGTCCCCGGTCGACTGAACCAGATGGTGGTTCAGGAGTAATCTCACTCGACCTGTAGCATGGGGCAAGTGAATACAATTTTCTATTTGACTCGACATGAGTCATCATGGGGAAGTCCCCGGTTGACTGAACCAGATGGTGGTTCAGGATTAACTTCACTCGACCTGTAGCATGAGGCCAGTGAATACAATTTTCTATTTGACTCGACATGAGTGAATATGGGGATGTCCCCGGTCGACTGAACCAGATGGTGGATCAGGATTAATTTCACTCGACCTGTAGCATGAGGCAAGTGAATGCAACTTTCTATTTGACTCGACATGGGTCATCATGGGGATGTCCCTGTGATGAGTGGTAAATCTATCACTATTTCCCACTCATTTACCTAATAATTTGTATATTTCTTGAGTTTTGTGAATATTTTGATGTGTTTTGTGTTATTTTATAGATAAATAAAGTTTCAGGACATTCTGGAGGTGATTTGGGCCAAAACGTGTGAAAATTGGATGAAAATGGCATTTTGGTAAATTCCCGCGTCGCGACGCCAAGACCTTCAGGTCGCGACGCCTAAGTGCGCCGGGTCCACAAATCAAAATCTGAGAAAATTTGACTTTGCTAACGTGCGCCGTGCCACGTGTCACCATCACAGCCGATCTGCTAACATGCGATGTGCCACGTGTCAGCATCCTACGGTGCCGACAGTCGCCATCGTCACTTGTGCCACGTGTCACTCCAGGTCATTTCCATGTCATCAGCCACGTCAGCAAGTCAACAAGTCAACATTGTCACCTCACCGCCACGTCATCATCAGCCAATCAGGAAGTGCCACGTGTCGCAATCCTACGGTGCTGACAGTCTCTTTCCCACGTGTCGCCACGTCAGCGCCACGTCAACATAAATCATTGAGTATCTAATCCTTATCTGACATGTGGCGGATAAGAATTTCATCGACCAATCAGAAGCCGCCACATGTCACAATAATTGAAGCCTAACCACCTTGCCACGTGTCACCTTATCAGCTTATCCAAAATCTTCAAACCGGCATACCAGAGCGTGCCACGTCGACAAAAGCTGGCGTAACGACGCTGAAGGCCCTGGCGTCGCGACGCTGGAAGCCTGCCGAGGCCTATAAATTGAGCTCGAGATTTCAGAATTCAGGGCACCACTCTCTCTCTTATATTCTATCTAAAGAGAGAGTTTCTCTCTCTACTTTCTTTTAATTTTTAGTTTTTTTAGTTTTGTAATTATTTTTAATTACGTTTTGTAATAATAGTAATTTACTTGTTTTTTTACTTTTTACAGTTTTTACTATTTACCATGAGGATGTAACTTCCCCAGCTATGGTGAAATGTAATTCTTTTACTGTTACTATTTAGATTAATCTCCCTTAAAAATAATATATTCACTATTTAAAATATTGACTTAAAAATGATACCGCCAGATTGGTCGGTTGGTAATTCATTTTGGTTCCGCCTTTATGGCTGGTTTATGGACAAATATTACCGCCTTAATGGCTGGTTGGACTTAAATTGACTTAATCAGGATACCGCCAGATTGGTCGGTTGGTAATATTATCACAAGTTTATATATTATTTTATGGGAGATATCTAAATTAGTAGTAGTAAAAGTAATTCCTTTTACCTTAGCATTTTATTTTATTGTAATTTACTTTTCAGTATTTACTTTACCGCATTTTTACTTTATGTCTTTTATTTTCAAGTTTTTACCAGCCCTAGTTATGTGTTGTAACTAAATTAGTTATCTGGGGTTGTGATGACTTTTAATATCACCGTTTTATAAGGGGTTAAATTATAGTTTGGGTAATATAAATTAGTGTTGTAACTAAATTAGTTATCTGGGGATGTGATGACTTTTAATATCACCGTTTTATAAGGGGTTAATTATAGTTTGGGTAATATAAGGTTTATTTATTGAGTCTTAATCTTAATGCTTTTTATAACTGGCCATTAATAAAATTGAACTGGTAAACTTAAAATGAACTAAACTTATTAAGTCTTAAGCTTAATGCTTCTTGTTGTCTGATCACCAATAAGATTGATGTGGTAAATCTAAAATGAACTAGACATAGGGATTTTAGGTTTCAGCCTTAGACTTAATAGCCCACGATCTTCCTTGAGGATAGATAACCCTTTAATAGATTTCCTTACATGATAGGAATATACCTGTCGGGCGGGGGGGGGTGGTAGCCATAATTGGAACTTAATCTTAATGAATCCAGGTAATTTGGTTAACATAGACATATGGTTCAAGGTTAAACTGGGTATTGTGTCTGACCATCGACAGAGACTCACACATAATTTAGTGTTCCAGGTTAATAAATCAATATTTTACCCAACTATAAGATAACCACTTCATCTTTAAAATGATATTGCAAAGAAATCACAACCCTAGATAGTTTTTAATATTGAATTTTCTTAAAACCTATTTTCGACAATTTTATTTACTTGCTTTTAAATTTAGAATCGTCACCAGTTCAAATCAATCAATCAACCTGTTAGATACTAGTAATCATTGACCTCGTAAAATTAATAGATTAGATATTAAGTCATCGTGGGATCGATATTTTTATACTACTTGAACGATACGTGCGCTTGCGTTATACGTGTGTGTTTACGCCAGTCAAGTTTTTGGCGCCGTTGCCGGGTACTTATTTATCTTTTACTATTAGTTTAGGGGTTAGATACGTTACTTGTATCTAATTTCTTTTTACTTATTGTTTTTGTTTCTTGTGTTTTAGGTTCTCAGAAACTTCATGAGACGAACCAGAAGCTTTGAACTCCGACCGCTTGACCCGGAAATTGAAAGAACCATCAGATAATTGAGAAGAGAAAGGCGAGAAGGCCAAGAAGCTTTAGTCAACATGGAACATGAACCTTTGAATGTTGCACCAGCAATTCCCATTCGAGACAGAACCATTTCGGTGGTTGACAGACTCATTTCCTGTATTGTACTTCCTCCCTTACCAGTAAATGCGTGTGACATCAAAACATGCATTCAGATGATTCAGCAGTCAGTTCAATTCGGGGGGAATGCAACTGAAGATCCTAATGCCCACATCAATAACTTCCTGGAAGTTTGCGGCACTTTTAACTACAACATAGCATCAGAAGAAGCAATGAGACTGCGAGTTTTTCCATATTCCCTGAAGGACAGAGCTAAAGCTTGGCTACATTCACTACCAGCAGGTTCCATCACAACTTGGAAACACTTTAGCCACCAATTTCTTACAAAGTACTTTCCACTGGCCAAGAACCGGGAAAGCTGAGGAGGAATGACATCACATCATTTGTACAACAAGATTCAGAATCCCTCTGCGAATCTTGGGGAAGGTACAAAGATTACTCCGGAAATGTCCTCACCATGAGATCCCAAAATGGCTTCAAGTCCAGACTTTCTGGAATAATGAGAACCACAATCGTTGCTGCTGCTGTGGATGGCTGGAGGAGCTAATGGCAAAAGGAGAAGATCAAGCCTGGGACCTAATCGAAGAAATGGCCAACAACAATTCCTTGTGGCCAACAGAAAGGAGCATGATCCAAAGAATTGCATGAATTTATGAAAGTGGAGCCAATACAGCAGTCAACACCAAGCTAGATCAGATTTGCAAATTATATGGATGGAACTCTTACCACTGGATCCACAAGTTCACCATATATGAGGAACACCAGAGTCGAACCAACTGAAGAGAGAAGAGACGGTGTGAATTATGTCAACAATTTCAACAGACAGTGGAACAATCCATATTCCAACACCTACAACCCAGGGTGGAGGAATCATCCCAATTTTTCATGGAGCAACAATTCTGGCAACAACAGCAGAACTATCCACCACCTGAATTCCAGCAACAGAACAAAAGCCAGAAGCAGGCAAATGAACCAGGAATAACAGAAGTGTTGACCCACTTGAAAAAAGATAGAAGCAAAACACGACTCTCAAGCAGCAAGATATGATACTATGTTTCAATCTCAAGCAGCAAGATATGATGCTATGTTTCAATCCCAAGCAGCATTAATTCAAGGTCAATCTGTTTCTATTAAAGCACTGGAGAATCAATTGGACAACTGGCAAATGCTCAGAGTTACAGACCGTCACAGGTACCCTTCCTAGCAACACAGAGAGCCAAATCCAAGGAACATGGGGAAGGAGCAATGAGCAATGTCATGCCATCATGTTAAAAAGCGGTGGTACTGAAATCAACAAAGATGTTGGAGCCAAAACAGCTGCTGCTGAGGAAGTTCCAAAAGAAACAAAGCAACAGATGGAGGAAAAAGAAGTAAAGGAAAAAGAACAGATCACTCCACCTCCACCTTTTCCTCAACGTATTCAGAAGAATAAATTGGACAAGCAATTTCTCGGTTCCTGGAGATCTTCAAAAAGCTACATATCAACATTCCATTTGCAGAAGCGTTGGAACAAAAAATGCCCACCTATGCCAAATTCATGAAAGACATTCTTTCACGAAAATGGAGATGGGAGATTGGGAGATACGAGACAGTAGCATTAACAGAAGAATGCAGCGCTATCATTCAGAGGAAACTTCCCCAAAGTTGAAAGATCCTGGCAGTTTCACTGTTCCTTGCGTCATAGGAGAACATAATTTGGTAAGGCTTTGTGTGATTTAGGTGCGAGTGTTAACTTGATGCCTTTTTCTATTTTCAGGAAATTACAGATTGGGAGAAACAATGCCAACTTCAGTCTCACTACAACTTGTGCTGATAGAACGCTCGTATTTCCAAGAGGCGTAGTTGAGGATGTGCTGGTCAAGGTTGACAAATTCATTTTCCCAGCAGATTTTATTATCCTTGATATGGAGGAAGACGCAGACGTGCCAAATCATCCTTGGGAGACCATTCTTGGCTACAGGTCGAACCATTATTGATGTACAAAAAGGAGAATTAACCATGAGGGTACAGGACCAAGAAGTAACATTCAATGTTGTTTTCAAGGCCATGAATTTCCCAGATGATGAAAAGAATGAGGAATGTTTCAAACTCGATTGATACACAGTACCATTCAGAACTCTGATGAAAGACAAAGTTCTACTGACAAACTAAAACATGTCAATTGCCTGTAAAGCCTAAAGATAAAGCAGTCTTTTGTATTGAAGGAGCCAATTCTTGCACTACAAGTAACAGAAGAGAAAAAGTTCCACCAGCTCAACGAATTGGAGGAATTTCACAATCAGCCTTTTGAGGATGCCAAATTGTACAAAGAAAAGGGGCAAATAAAAGACATGATGAGAAGTTAGTGCGCATACAACTGGAACCAGGGCAGAAGGTACTGTTAAACAAATCAAGGGTGAAATTCTTACCATGGAAGCCAAATCACGGTGGTCAGGTCCATTTGTGATCACCAAAGTTTTACCAAAATAGAGCCGTTGAGATACATGATCCTGACTCCAACAAACTTTCAAGGTTTAAAAACAAGCGTGTCAAGCACTACTGGGGAGAATCATTTGTGCGACAAAAAGAAAGTGTTACACTTTCGAGATCCAGCTTAACGTTCGAGAAGTCAAGTCTGGCTGACGACTTTAAACTTAGCGCTGCTAGCAGGAGGCAACCCATGCAATTTGTGTATATATTGTGATTTGGTGTGTTTTTTTTTGTGTGTTTAATTTTTGCAGGTTAGTCATTTCAAGATGGAAGATGCTCTCGCAAATCTTCACAAGCAATTTCCTTCTCTCCCTCAAAAATCTCTGATGAAAGTTTACAAAGCTCGCTTAGAACGGATGAGGTTACTGATGATCATCAAGGTATTCCTACTGACATTTGTGTGGTAATGAAGCACGAGTTCGATTGGCAGATGAGTTTTCTGACTCTTTTATTTCACATCTGTCTGGCTTAGGAAAGAGCACATATGCTAAAAGAAGAAGAGCCAAAAAGAATGTGTGTTTGTTAAAATGTGCTCGCATATTTTGTAATACTCGTTGTCGTTCTTTAGGAATGGTGTCCGATAACCGCGAAGATAAGATTAACTTCATTAGGGATGGCTTGAGTAAGGAGTCTTTGGATGACATATCTAAAACTCTTGAGACGCATCCCAGTGGATGTGTGTATCATGAAATTCGCATGTTATATGCACAATTCCAAAAGGAAAGACAACTGTTAAGTCTCGGGGAATCTGACTCAAAAAGACCTTGTTTGCCAATTTATAAGAAAATTGGATTGGTAAGCTTGTCCCTGACGCATAGACGTCAATCAAGCCGTTACTTTTCTTGTAAATATATATCTCTTTGTCTTTTCTTAATAATTGTGATTTGTTTTGTTGTTTTCTTTTATTTTCTCCGACAGGATCCAGACCTTTTTGACTATCACGATATTATTTCGCTACTAATCGTCCTCTGGAGAGAAGATACTTGTGCTATTTTTACTCACCCTTTTCAGGTACTATAAATTCAGCCCGTCATTGCACTTTTGAAGGCATCCAGAGTTGAGAAAGAAATACATAAAAAAATGGAATGGAAGCCACTTCAAGAAGACGAGTTGAAAAAATCTGTGTGTTTTGCGGTGGTGGTAGTAGTGTTGGAACTAAACCACAATACGTAGAAGCAGCACAAGAATTGGGTCGAGTCTTAGCTGCAAGGAATATGCACTTAATATATGGCGGGAGGCAATCTTGGACTTATGGGGATCGTTTCAAAGGCTGTACAGGAAGGAGGCAGTCAATTTTGGGAATCATCCCAAAACCCTTGGCAGAGGCAAATCTTATTGGATCATCAAACGGAGAGGAACTGATGTGCCAGGTATGTCTGAACGACTGGTAGAAATGATTAACCGTGCTGATGCTTTTATTGCTTTGCCAGGTGGCTTGGGCACATTGGAGGAAATTTTTATAGTACTATCTTGGGCGAACCTGAACATACACCAGAAACCGCTTGGACTGCTCAACGTTGATGGATTTTATGATTTTCTTTGTGTGTTTCTTGATGATGCTCGGAGAAATGGGTTCGTGTCAAAACCTTTGAAAGAACTCATCTTCACTGCCAGAACTGCTCCGGATCTAATAGACCAACTCATAGCCTATGAACCACAAGTTGACCCTATCCTTTCAAAGATAAATTGGTCCGAGGACGATCGTGGTAAGAGGCGTCGGATTAATCTGGATCTTAACCTTTAATTCCTGTAGATTTCAGCTAACCAGGTACGACCTTCTTAACTCTCCTTTTACTGTTTAAGACATTGGGGACAATGTCTCATTTAGGTTGGGGGAGGGGAATTAGTTGATCAGTACCTTATTTTTAGTTTGTGTGTTATTTTTATTTTTAGTCCAAAATTTTTCGAAAAAATACAAAAAAAATTGAAAATTTTCAAAAATTACAAAAATATTTGCTTTTTGTTTGATTTTAATTTGAAAAAGGTAAATTATTTAAGAGATAGCTGAGTAAGGAGTTTCCACTCCTGAGACGTATCTCAAACCTATTTCGAAACAAGTTAATTTTTGTTTATTTCGTTTTGAATTATTTAATTTGTGAATTCTCCATAAAATTGACTAAAATGGATCTTCATATGCTCAGTTGACAGATATTATCAACATATATAGTAACATACGACATGAGCTAAAATTGAAAAGTTTGTAATATTCAGTGCTCTAGTTTAATTGGAGGAAACATCTCAAAAAGCAATGGGTAAAAAAAAAAAAAACGTCTGAGATCCGAGTTATTAAGTCTGTAAGGGTGTTTTAACACCTAGTGCCCTAAAGCCAACTGGTTTGGGAGTCACTGGCCCAAAGCTCGTTACATGGATCAGAAGATGCTGCAAAAAATATATATATCTGAAGTCTGAGTGATTAAGTCCGTAGGGGTGTCTTAACACCTGGTGCCCTAAAGCCAACTGGTTTGGGAGTCACCGACCCAACACTCGCTACATAGATGGAAGATATGTATATATAAAAAAAATAGAGAAAATCAAAGAAAAAAAATCAGCAGAAAAATGAGAAAAATTATTCCATTGCTACAAAAAGGTGTGAAATCTGATAGAACTTTAGGACAAAAATATACTCTCTTATCAACTGCACTTATGACTGTTGTGGGCAAAAATGAGTTGATTAATATTTTGTGACTGTGTATATGAGAATGGTAAATATAATCGGAGAATTTACTTATTCGGTAATTTAGAATGAAACAAAACAACTAGTAACTTGGAGTAGAAGTTTCACCTGATTAGTCACTAACTTCTTTATTCTCTTTTCGCTTGTCTTTTTGCTTTTGTGTGCTTTAGTTTTACTACCTTTTTACTTTTGTAAAATGTTTGTGGGTATCATTTCTGTAAACCCTCACGAGACTACAACTCGTCCACTAGGGACACCTAGGGGTTTAAAGGCTTGTTGCATACGCTAAATGCAACCGTGATCCCTACGAAAGTGGCTTAGTTAATTTATTTATGTTATTTTATGTTTTGCTCGAGGACTAGCAAATGTTAGGTTTGGGGGTGTGATGAGTGGTAAATCTATCACTATTTCCCACTCATTTAACCTAATATTTTGTATAGTTTCTTGAGTTTTGTGAATATTTTGATGTGTTTTGTGTTATTTTGTAGATAAATAAAGTTTCAGGACATTCTGGAGGTGATTTGGGCCAAAACAGTGAAAATTGGATGAAAAGGGCATTTTGGTAAATTCCCGCGTCGCGACGCCAAGACCTTCAGCGTCGCGACGCCTAACGTGCGTGCCGAACAGTGCTAACGTGCGCCGGGTCCACAAATCAGAATCTGAGAAAAGTTTGACTTTGCTAACGTGCGCCGTGCCACGTGTCACCATCACAGCCGATCTGCTAACATGCGCCGTGCCACGTGTCAGCATCCTACGGTGCCGACAGTCACCATCGCCACGTGTGCCACGTGTCACTCCAGGTCATTTCCATGTCATCAGCCACGTCAGCAAGTCAACAAGTCAACATTGCCACCTCACTGCCACGTCATCATCAGCCAATCAGGAAGTGCCACGTGTCGCAATCCTACGGTGCCGACAGTCTCTTTCCCACGTGTCGCCATGTCACAGCCACGTCAGTGCCACGTCAGCATCAATCATTGAGTATTTAATCCTTATCTGACACGTGGCGGACAAGAATCTCATCGACTAATCAGAAGCCGCCACGTGTCACAATAATTGAAGCCTAACCACCTCGCCACGTGTCACCTTATCAGCTTATCCAGAATCTTCAAACCGGCGAACCAGAGCGTGCCACGTCGACAAAAGCTGGCGTAGCGACGCTGAAGGCCCTGGCGTCGCGACGCTGGAAGCCTACCGAGGCCTATAAATTGAGCTCGAGATTTCAGATTCAGGGCACCACTCTCTCTCTTATATTCTATCTAAAGAGGAGTTTCTCTCTCTACTTTCTTTTAATTTTATTTTTTTAGTTTTGTAATTTATTTTAATTACGTTTGTAATATAGTAATTTACTTGTTTTTTTTACTTTTTACAGTTTTTACTATTTACCATGAGGAGGTAACTTCCCCAGCTAGGGTGAAAGGTAATTCTTTTACTGTTACTATTTAGATTAATCTCCCTTAAAAATAATATATTCACTATTTAAAAATATTGACTTAAAAAAGATACCGCCAGATTGGTCGGTTGGTAATTCATTTTGTTTCCGCCTTTATGGCTGTTTCTGGACAAATTTACCGCCTTAATGGCTGGTTGGACTTAATTTGACTTAATCAGGATACCGCCTATATGGCTGGTTGGTAATATTATCACAAGTTTATATATTATTTTATGGGAGATATCTAAATTAGTAGTAGTAAAAGTAATTCCTTTTACCTTAGCATTTTATTTTATTGTAATTTACTTTTCAGTATTTACTTTACCGCATTTTTACTTTATGTCTTTATTTTCAAGTTTTTACTAGCCCTAGTTATGTGTTGTAACTAAATTAGTTATCTGGGGTTGTGATGACTTTTATATCACCGTTTTTAAGGAGGGTTAGATTATAGTTTGGGTAATATAAAGATTTATTTATTGAGTCTTAATCTTAATGCTTTTTTATTAACTGGCCATTAATAAAATTGATCTGGTAAACTAAAATGAACTAGACATAGGGATTTTAAGTTTCAGCCTTAGACTCAATAGCCCACGATCTTCCTTGAGGATAGATAACCCTTTAATAGATTTCCTTACAGGATAGGAATATACCTGTCGGGCGGGGGTAGCCATAATTGGAACTTAAACTTAATGAATCCAGGATAATTTGGTTGACATAGACATATGGTTCAATTGGGTTAAACTGGGTATTTGTGTCTGACCATCGACAGAGGCTTACACATAATTTAGTGTTCCAGGTTAATAAATCAATATATTACCCAACTTTAAGATAACCACTTCATCTTTAAAATGATATTGGAAGAAATCACAACCCTAGATAGTTTTTAATATTGAATTTTCTTAAAACCTATTTTCGAAAATTTTATTTACTTGCTTTTAAATTTAGAATCGTCACCAGTTCAAATCAATCAATCAACCTGTTAGATACTAGTAATCATTTGACCTCATAAAATTAATAGATTAGATATTAAGTCCTCGTGGGATCGATATTTTTATACTACTTGAACGATACGTGCGCTTGCGTTATACGTGTGTGTTTACGCCGGTCACCCCGGTCGACTGAACCAGATGTGGTTTCAGGATTATTAACTTCACTCGACCTTGTAGCATATAAGGCAAGTGAAATGCAACTTTTCTATTTGACTCAACAAATGAGTCATCATTGGGATGTCCCGCGCGACGAACTCGATGTTGGTCAGGATAACTTCAGTCGACCTTGTAGCATGAAGGCAAGTGAATACCACAACTTTCTATTTACTCGACATGAGTAAATCCATGGGGATTTTGCCCAGGTCGACTGAACCAGATGGTGAGTTTAGGAGTGTAAGCAATAAGGATTACTCTCACTCGGCCTGTAGCATAGAGGCAAGTGAATGGCAAAATTTCTATTTGACTAAACATTAGTCATCATGGGATGTCCCCGGTCGACTGAACCAGATGGTGGTTCAGAATTAATTCACTCGACCTGTAGCATGAGGGCAAGTGAATGCAACTTTCTATTTGACTCGACATGAGTCATCATGGGGGATGTCCCCGGTCGACTGACCAGATGGTGGTTCAGGATTAACTTCACTCGACCTGTAGCATGAGGCAAGTGAATGCAACTTTCTATTTGACTCGACATGAGTCATCATGGGGATGTCGCCGGTCGACTGAACCAAATGGTGGTTCAGGATTAACTTCACTCGACCTGTAGCATGAGGCAAGTGAATACCACAACTTTCTATTGGACTCGACATGAGTCATCATGGGGATGTCCCCGGTCGACTGAACCAGATGGTGGTTCAGGAGTAATCTCACTCGACCTGTAGCATGGGGCAAGTGAATATAATTTTCTATTTGACTCGACATGAGTCATCATGGGGATGTCCCCGATCGACTGAACCAGATGGTGGTTCAGGATTAACTTCACTCGACCTGTTTCTTTATTCGACACTTTGGCAATTCCCCGTCATTTCTTGTCATTAATTGCAAACCTTAGCGTGGTTTACAAGGAGTTTTTAGCGGGAGTTTTGGCGCCAATTTATGTAGTGTGTATAAAAGAGAGCTTTGGGCGCCTCATTTGCTTCATTCGTAAAAAATTTCGTTTGGAGGCCGAGTAAGGGGAGCTCCAAGTGCTTCAAGGTATTCTTCGAAAACTATCTCTTGTTCTTCAATTTCTTTAAACATTCATAGTGAAGATTCAAGCTGTTCTTAGGCAAAATTGGTTGTTAGATCTTTTGGTTTGTGTTAATTGTTTTAGAAATTGTGTTACTGGGTTTTGATCTTTAGGAGGTAGGTCACTAGGGAGTTTAGTTGTTTATATGCTTGTCGTTTGGAAGATGTCGAGTGGTGATTCTTTAGGCAGCTTAGGTGCCAAGATTGATAGTTATGACGAATCGTCAAGTGAGACGGAGGAGGGTGAAGAATACAAAGACTGGTCGTACCGGGAGTTGATCGAGGGTGGTGTAGTTACCCTGGCTAGGCCTTCTCAAGAGGCCCCCACCGAGGCCATACCACTGAGGTCTTTGCCCGCTGTCGGGGAGCCGAGTGACTTTCCTTGTACGAGTGAACCTACTAACTTATTATCTAAGAATCCTGCTAGTCGAATGACTGGGAAAGTGTTGAGGGAACTCCGCTGTATGTATAGGTTCCTCGATTCTATTGAACTTCGGGTGCCTTCGTCGAATGAAAGAATTGACTACAAGGTTCCCGGATGGATGGGTTTCTACGTACGTTCATTTTTTGTGGGGTTGAGGTTTCCTATTCCTAGATTGGTCTGGGAAGTTCTGGATCATTTTGAAGTTGCCCCTTCACAGCTGATGCCAAATGCGTGGAGGATTTTATTGTCGCTTGAATGTTTGTCTTTTGAGTTGGGATTACTCTTTGAGGTAAAGGACGTTTTAGAGACATACTACCTGAAGGAGCATTTGAAGGAGAAATGAAGATATACTTTGATACTCCGTCAAAGAAGGAAGCATTTAGTTACCGGATTGCCGACTAACGATAGGGGAAATTGGCAGTCTTATTATTTCTTTGCAAAGGGTGAGGGTATATTTGGATCGACCGGGGCTGGTCGAATCCCTGAATTTTGGTGTTTGTCGAGTGAGTGATTTTTTTCATATCTTTAATTTGTAATCCTTGATTCATACTTGGGTATTTGAATGACCATGTGCTTGCTGCTGCAGATCCTTTACGAAATAAGTCATTCGTCACGACTGCACGTACAATCTCAAATACCAAAGCCATTTTATCCCTGTCGGCCGAAGAAAGACATTGTAAGACCATCTTAATGGAGAAGAGATTAAGGGCGACTCCGTTGTGAAAAGAAATTTATCACCGAGAAAAAGGTAAAGTTCTCGCCTCCTGTAACGATGTTTTGCCCGTGATAAATTATAGATGGTCGTGTCAAAAGTTATACGGAGGGAATAGATTTCGAGAACCCTTAAAACCTGAAGAATTTTTATGCGCAGAGGAAATGATGACTGGGCCATTCACAGTAGCCTCTCTCGACGAGATGAAAAGTCGGAATAAGTCAAGGAAATTGAAGAAAAATGAACTAGAAGCTGAAAAAGAAGCTGACCCTCAACAAAGGGAAGTCGTTTCTAGAGAGGACGTTGTAGAAAAAGTTAACGCTGAAAAAATGCAGGATCAAACAAACTAGGAGGAACAACTTCATCATTCGTAGCACTGTCTTCTTCCTCGGCCTATGGTTCTTCATCGTTGTCACCCCATATCCCCATGTACGAAGCTTGGTGGTTGAGAGCTTGGAGGACGAACGTTTCGGGCAATCCAGAGTTGATCATATAGGTGGGTGGGGGAACAAAGTGATAATTTGGTAGAGGATTGGTATGTGTGTTTGGCTATTCTCTTTCAGGGTCAGGGATCTTGTGGGAGTCAATTAAGTCTTGGATCTCATGGCGGAGATGGGTACAGCTATTGGTGTCATGGCCAGGTTGTTGGTGGAAGTGGCAGTAGCGGTTCATATTGAGTCTTGGTGGGGGAGGATTTGGGAGTGGTCTAGGTTCCAAGAGTTTTAAGAGTCCTTGTCTGGTCAGCTTCTCAAGCACTTTGGACAAAGGTCTTCCCAAGTTGGAGAAACGCCGGTTCTTGATGGCAGCAACCTCGGCAGCAGCGGGTTTGGTCTCAGAATGCCCCCCAAAAGTTCTTCTATTCTGGCCATAAAACTTTCTGTTTTCAGCCTCTTCTTCCTCAATATCCATGACAGTTTCCCTCAACTGTCGAAAATCAGAAATCATCGAAGTCATCCTCCTCAGCTTACCATAAATAGAGGGCTTGGTGCCCTTGATGATCATTTTAATTTGGTCTTTCTCTGAAGGCCGAGTCTGCATTTTCAAAAGCTGGCTTCTCCAGCGATCCACATACTCTTTGAAACTTTCCTCTGGCTTCTGCTTAGTGTTCTCCAAATCACGGAGTGACAGGTCAATTTCTAAGTCCGTAACATACTGTTTCAGGAATGTATCTGCCAATTCCCTCCAATTCTCCTTAACATTTCTTTCAAGGCTATGGTACCACACTACGGGTGCCCCCTCAAGTGACATCCCAAACATCTTCTGAGCTTGGCATTGTGGCAGGCCCACTGAACTCATAACTGACACATATTGCCGGAGGTGGACCCTCGGATCCTCATTCCCGTTGAACTTGGCCATATCCGACATCTTGAACTGAGCAGGCAACTGTTCCTCAAAGTTCATCGACTCATAGTCTAGTAATTCTTCGTCCTTACCCTTCATCTTACGGGTAACTGACTCAACATGATCCCGAAGCTTCTGAAATTCTGCCTGAGACCCAATCACTCTGCTTGTTGCATACTCTGCCATGTCATCATCAAAAGTATGGATATCATCCCCCAACCCATTCGGAGGCTCCTCGCGCCTCACATTCTCAGAATTTCCCACAGCACGGGGTACAACCATATTTGCCATGGCAGTGGTCAACGCTTGCAACTGTTCGGTAATCTTGGTGAAACCATTTTCCAACTGCTCTATCTGGGATACCTCATTATCGGATGTACTCATATCTGTTACCAGTCTTTTGGTGAGTCTTCCCTCTTCCCTAACCCAACGGGAATCTATGATGGCTTTCAGAACACAAGGGTTAGCATGATGTATGTATGCATGGGGTGCATGAGATGCATGTAACATATATAACATACTAAATCAACTAAAATTTTCAAACAAATCGGCCCGTTATCATTTTAGAAGATTTTGGGCTAACTGTCATAGAAGTCAACTCATCCCAGTTTAAATGGCCCAACGAGTTCACATCTCATGGCAAGGAGCCCAACTAAATCCAAATGGTAATGTTCCGAACACAAGCATAAAGTGGCCCATCAACACTTAGAAGCCTTTGGCCCAATCGTCATAAAATACGTTCTTGTCCCAGTTTAAATGGCCCAACAAGCCCATATCTCATGACAAATGGTCCAAATGGATCCAAACGACGATGTTCCCAAACACAAGCATAAAATAAAGATAATGCAAACATAAAACAATGATTTCTACAGAATGGCCTATCAACATTTCAGAAGCTTTGGGCCTAATGGTCATAAAGTACGAACTCGCCCCAGTTTAAATGGCCCAGCAAGTTCGCATTTCTGACAATAGTCCAACTGCATCCAAATGAGGATGGTCCACAAGCACATATTCAAGGAAATAATTGTTACTTTAACCATACAACCCCGGTCTATGGGTGGGTTCGCAAGAGTGTAGACAAAGGCTCTCACCGGCGAAGGATGGCCCACAACTAGGTCTCCCCAATCAAGGGTTCGAGCGGCCAAGTGAGCGCACCCTTTTTTATACACTAAGGTACGTGCCAATGAGCTATGGTGTGTGATTGACTGTCAAATGGATTTCCCGTTGTAGATTCCCCAGAGGGAGGGTGGAGCGATGCTCACTTAAATACCCAAGCCTTTTAAGCTCTTATCGCTTGGTGTCAGGAATAAACAACGAGTCCTCCAAATTAGTCCATCACAATAGGCTACGAGTAGATGGCTATCTAGTTGCCTTCACATCTTTTCCTTCTAGAAAGGTAGTGAGTGAAGGAAGACACCAAACCATTACCTAGCCTCAAAATGCCTTTGATTAAACCCCTTTTAACCCACTTTAGACATGGTCAATTAAAGCACAAATCATAATATTACAAGACATTATTTCGGGGCCGATTCTCTATCCCTAGTGGAGTCGCCAAACTTTGGGACACAGAAACTGGGCGACGCATGTTGTCCCGGGCTCGCGGCCCGGTCGGGAGTACGCAGTAGCCACGGGGGACTAAACCGGAGAATAATAGAGTCGCCACCCGGTGTGAACCGGGAAAATGAGATTTAAGGCCGCACTCACCCCTCGCAAGGGAAGACCTCAAACCGTTGGGTTCGGAATGGTCCCTTACTTATGTCACTTGTAATGAAAGGATTTGTGTAATAATTTAATCAAGCTTAAGTAACATTTATTTCCAAGAGTATCATGCTTCTAAATCCATATGCGCAAAAATAAAACTTACACCTAAATTTGCATATATTTCACATCTAAGATTGCAGGCTTGAAAGTACGTCAAAGTAGCAACGAAGATACAACTTCATTGGCATATTGTATTCATGGAAACACAAGCACACACTAACCACACAAACACACATAAAAGCGAATCAAATAATAGCGAACATGTGATTTCATAGACATATCATACTTATACGTGCGGAAGCATAAACAAATAGCCATTACATGTCCATGCGTAAGTAAAAGAGTCAACTAAGTACATAATGCAAAAAGACACTTAAGGATGCAATTAGGCATTAAAGTAAGCATGATATGACGTGGTGCAAAAGAAGATAACTAATATGGACACAAACACACATGTGAGCATTTTTCCAAGTGGTACGTGGAATTGTATCCCAAGTACAGACCGCACTACCGTCCATTCGGAATCGGCTACGGAATTTATGTCTGGGTTTCCATCCAATATACCACAAGAAATAATACTCAAATGTTATCATGACATGGATATATGAATTGTAATACGTTAAGCCAAGACTAAGGTAGGTGATGCATCCAATATATGAAAGACGCGGCAATTATCGTGGTAAAGGTAGCCTTTTAGGCTTTTCTTCCCCCAAATGGAGAACCTTTTTAGTCCAACACAATAAGCCCATGCGATTTTCATTACAATGCGTACAAAGATAAAGATGACCATATGGGATTTCGTATACCCGATTGAACACATCTTACATTCAACCGAATATACATCAACCGGCGTGGCAAAGCATCATGGTAAAGGATTTTAACCCCTCAGAATAGGGGACCTTTAATCCAACTTACTAAGCTCATACGCTCGATCACATAATGCATATGAAAAATAAAGACAATAATATCAAACTTGTGTACCCGATTGAACACATCTTACATTCAACTGAACACACATCAACCGGCGCGGCAAAGCATCGTGGTAAAGGGTTTTAACCCCTCAAAATAGGGGACCTTTAATCTGACTTACTAAGCCCATGCGCTCGATCGCATCATGCATACAAAGAATAAAGACAATAATATCAAACTTAGTATACCTGATTGAACAGATCTTACATTCAACCGAATATGCATCAACCGGCGCGGCAAAGAATCGTGGTAAAGTGTTTTAACCACTCAAAATATGGGACCTTTAATCAAAATTACTAAGCCCATGCGCTCGATTGCATAATGCATACAAAGAATAAAGACAATAATATCAAACTTAGTATACCCGATTGAACACATCTTACATTCAACCGAATATGCATCAACCGGCGCGGCAAAGAATGTGGTAAAGGGTTTTAACCCCTCAAAATAGGGGACCTTTAATCCAACTTACTAAGCTCATGCGCTCGATTGCATCATGCATACAAAGAAATATCAAACTTAGTATACCCGATTGAACACATCTTACATTCAACCGAATATGCATCAACCGGCGCGGCAAAGCATCGTGGTAAAGGGTTTTAACCCCTCAAAATAGGGGACCTTTAATCCAACTCACTAAGCCCATGCGCTCGATCACATAATTACATAAACAAGTAGCATGCGGAATTTAGATGACGAATAATAAATAAATCAAAGCAACATAAAATAAAAGAAGGTGTCGTTTACTCAAGCGGTACGTGGAGTTGTATCCCGAGTACAGATCATACTACCGTCCATTCGGAATCGGCTATGAAATTTATGTCCGGGTTTCCATCCGATATACCGCGAGAGTTGACACATCTTTCATTTTATTCCAAGGCCACAACATACAATATTTCACAATTCATGCACTTTCTATCTATTCAAGGGCCACAATATGCTTCACTCAAAAATAATCATGCAAACGAAACTCAATAAATAATAAAAATACAACTGAAAACAAGTGTGAAAAATACCCTCAGGTCTAACCTTTTATGTCAACTTTCGGACTCGCGTTTCACGACCGTCGGAAAGTCCACGGTAGTCCACATAATCCCCAACACTTCAAGATAGTCCACGGTAATCCATAATATTTCACGATAGTCCACGGTAGTCCACATAATCCACAACACTTCAAGATAGTCCACGGTAATCCATAATATTTCATGATAGTCCACGGTAGTCCACATAATCCACAACACTTCAAGATAGTCCACGGTAGTCCACAATATTTCATGATAGTCCACGGTAGTCCACATAATCCAAAACACTTCAAGATAGTCCACGGTAATCCATAATATTTCATGATAGTCCACGGTTGTCCACATAATCCACAATACTTCAAGATAGCCCACGGTAATCCACAATATTTCATGATAGTCCACGGTAGTCCACATAATCCACAACACTCCAAGATAGTCCACGGTAATCCACAATATTTCACGATAGTCCACGGTAGTCCACATAATCCACAACACTTCAAGATAGTCCACGGCAGTCCACATAATTCACATAGTCCACACGTCGTACCTGGCAAAACTGTTCTGATGACGCAGTGGGCCTCGACCCTAAGACACATCCCAATAACTGCCACCGACAACGGGGGCCTCGACCCTGGGATGCATCCCAATTTCGCTGACAATATGGGCCTCGACCCTGGGACGCATCCCAATAACTAATGATGATGTGGGCCTCAACCCTGGGACGCATCCCCAAATTGCTGATAATGATATGGGCCTCAACCCTGGGACACATCCCCAAACTACTGGTGATGATGTGGGCCTCAACCCTGGGACTCATCCCTGAAACTGATACTAATATGGGCCTTGCCCCCAGATTAATACTGATGTGGGCTTCACCCCCAGACTGATACTGATGTGGGCCTCGCCCCCAGACTGATACTAATGTGGGCCTTAACCCTCATATTACTACCCGAATCTAACACCAATATGGGCTTCAGCCCCAGGATTATTACCCGAATCCGATACTGTGCCTTTGTTATGCCTTATTGGCTTGTCTTCGCCGCTTTCTTTTTTTCTTCTTCAAAACCTGTGAACACAAAACAAAACAAACACAAAAGGGTGCAAAATGTGTTACGTGTATGCATGTATGCGTGAATGTTCCCATCCCGTCGGGTTAGGTCTTCTGTCAATTCTCTTGGTGACTGCCCGGTCTCAGGTAAAATACACATTCAATCTGTCAACATTGATCGGCTCGGTGAACTCATTCCCTTCCAAGTCTGATAGCCTCACTATCCTCGTTTCCCAGTTTCTGAATGACTATCTTATCTTTCTGTTTACTTCTTCCGAGGATTCCCCGTGTTCTAAGCATCATTGTGTATCATAATACCAAGGTTGAATTCTTTTGTCAAATATTCTCATGTTGCATATTCAAGCGAGTACGGGAAATGAACGTCTTTATTATCATTAGAAAAAGGTTTGAACAAACAGGCAAAAAAATGCAGGATCAAACAAACTAGGAGGAACAACTTCATTATTCGTAGCACTGTCTTCTTCCTCGGCCTATGGTTCTTCATCGTTGTCACCCCATATCCCCATGTACGAAGCTTGGTGGTTGAGAGCTTGGAGGACGAAGGTTTCGGGCAAGCCAGAGTTGATCATGTAGGTGGGTGGGGGAATAAAGTGATAATTTGGTAGAGGATTGGTATGTGTGTTTGGCTATTCTCTTTCAGGGTCAGGGATCTTGTGGGAGTCAATTAAGTCTTGGATCTCATGGCGGAGATGGGTACAGCTATTGGTGTCATGGCCAGGTTGTTGGTGGAAGTGGCAGTAGCGGTTCATATTGAGTCTTGGTGGGGGAGGATTTGGGAGTGGTCTAGGTTCCAAGAGTTTTAAGAGTCCTTGTCTGGTCAGCTTCTCAAGCACTTTGGACAAAGGTCTTCCAAGTTGGAGAAACGCCGGTTCTTGATGGCAGCAACCTCGGCAGCAGCGGGTTTGGTCTCAGAATGCCCCCCAAAAGTTCTTCTATTCTGGCCATAAAACTTTTTGTTTTCAGCCTCTTCTTCCTCAATATCCATGACAGTTTCCCTCAACTGTCGAAAATCAGAAATCATCGAAGTCATCCTCCTCAGCTTACCACAAATAGAGGGCTTGGTGCCCTTGATGATCATTTTAATTTGGTCTTTCTCTGAAGGCCGAGTCTGCATTTTCAAAAGCTGGCTTCTCCAGCGATCCACATACTCTTTGAAACTTTCCTCTGGCTTTTGCT
Source organism: Zanthoxylum bungeanum (assembly GCA_019454045.1). NCBI lineage: Eukaryota > Viridiplantae > Streptophyta > Magnoliopsida > Sapindales > Rutaceae > Zanthoxylum > Zanthoxylum bungeanum. The sequence goes on from SKCR01039879.1 coordinate 99,197, forward strand.
TAGTGTTCTCCAAAACACGGAGTGACAGGTCAATTTCTAAGTCCGTAACATACTATTTCAGGAATGCATCTGCCAATTCCCTCCAATCCTCCTTAACCTTTCTTTCAAGGCTATGGTACCACACTACGGGTGCCCCCTCAAGTGACATCTCAAACATCTTCTGAGCTTGGCGTTGTGGCAGGCCCACTGAACTCATAACTGACACATATTGCCGGAGGTGGACCCTCGGATCCCCATTCCTGTTGAACTTGGCCATATCCGGCATCTTGAACTGAGCAGGCAAATGTTCCTCAAAGGTCATCGCCTCATAGTCTAGTAATTCTTCGTCCTTACCCTTCATCTTACGAGTAACTGACGTAACCTGATCCCGAAGATTCTGAAATTCGGCCTGAGACCCAATCACTCTGCCTGTTGCATACTCTGCCATGTCATCATCAAAAGTGGGGATATCATCCCCCAACCCATTCGGAGGCTCCTCGCGCCTCACATTCTCAGAATTTCCCCCAGCACGGGGTACAGCCATATTTACCATGGCAGTGGTCAAGGCTTGCAACTGTTCGGTAATCTTGGCGAAACCATTTTCCAACTGATCTATCCGGGATACCTCATTATCGGATGTACTCATATCTGTTACCGATCTTTTGGTGAGTCTTCCATCTTCCCTAACCCAACGGGAATCTATGATGGCTTTCAGAACACAAGTGTTAGCATGATGTATGTATGCATGGGGTGCATGAGATGCATGTAACATATATAACATACTAAATCAACTAAAATTTTCAAACAAATCGGCCCGTTATCATTTTAAAAGCTTTTGGGCTAACTGTCATAGGAGTGAACTCGTCCCAGTTTAAATGGCCCAACGAGTTCACATCTCATGGCAAGGAGCACAACTAAATCCAAATGGTAATGTTCTGAACACAAGCACAAAGTGGCCCATCAACACTTAGAAGCCTTTGGCCCAATCGTCATAAAATACGTTCTTGTCCCAGTTTAAATGGCCCAACAAGCCCATATCCCATGACAAATGGTCCAAATGGATCCAAACGACGATGTTCACAAACACAAGCATAAAATAAAGATAATGCAAACATAAAACAATGATTTCTACAGAATGGCCTATCAACATTTCAGAAGCTTTGGGCCTAATGGTCATAAAGTACGAACTCGCCCCAGTTTAAATAGCCCAACAAGTTCGCATTTCTGACAATAGTCCAACTGCATCCAAATGAGGATGGTCCACAAGCACATATTCAAGGAAATAATTGTTACTTTAACCATACAACCCTGGTCTATGGGTGGGTTCGTAAGAGTGTAGACAAAGGCTCTCACCGGGCTCGCGGCCCGGTCGGGAGTACGGAGTAGCCACGGGGGACTAAACCTGAGAATAATGGAGTCGCCACCCGGTGTGAACCGGGAAAATGAGATTTAAGGCCGCACTCACCCCTCGCAAGGGAAGACCTCAAACTGTTGGGTTCCGAATGGTCCCTTACTTATGTCACTTGTAATGAAAGGATTTGTGTAATAATTTAATCAAGCTTAAGTAACACTTATTTCCAAGAGTATCATGCTTCTAAATCCATATGCGCAAAAATAAAACTTACACCTAAATTTGCATATATTTCACATCTAAGATTGCAGGCTTGAAAGTACGTCAAAGTAGCAACGAAGATACAACTTCATTGGCATATTGTATTCATGGAAACACAAGCACACACTAACCACACAAACACACATAAAAGCGAATCAAATAATAGCGAACATGTGATTTCATAGACATATCATACTTATACGTGCGGAAGCATAAACAAATAGCCATTACATGTCCATGCGTAAGTAAAAGAGTCAACTAAGTACATAATGCAAAAAGACACTTAAGGATGCAATTAGGCATTAAAGTAAGCATGATATGACGTGGTGCAAAAGAAGATAACTAATATGGACACAAACACACATGTGAGCATTTTTCCAAGTGGTACGTGGAATTGTATCACAAGTACAGACCGCACTACCGTCCATTCGGAATCGGCTACGGAATTTATGTCTGGGTTTCCATCCGATATACCACAAGAAATAATACTCAAATGTTATCATGACATGGATATATGAATTGTAATACGTTAAGCCAAGACTAAGGTAGGTGATGCATCCAATATATGAAAGACGCGGCAATTATCGTGGTAAAGGTAGCCTCTTAGGCTTTTCTTCCCCCAAATGGAGAACCTTTTTAGTCCAACACAATAAGCCCATGCGCTTTTCATTACAATGCGTACAAAGATAAAGATGACCATATGGGATTTCGTATACCCGATTGAACACATCTTACATTCAACCGAATATACATCAACCGGCGCGGCAAAGCATCATGGTAAAGGATTTTAACCCCTCAGAATAGGGGACCTTTAATCCAACTTACTAAGTCCATACGCTCGATCACATAATGCATATGAAAAATAAAGACAATAATATCAAACTTAGTGTACCCGATTGAACACATCTTACATTCAACCGAACACACATCAACCGGCGCGGCAAAGCATCGTGGTAAAGGGTTTTAACCCCTCAAAATATGGGACCTTTAATCCGACTTACTAAGCCCATGCGCTCGATCGCATCATGCATACAAAGAATAAAGACAATAATATCAAACTTAGTATACCCGATTGAACACATCTTACATTCAACCGAATATGCATCAACCGGCGCGGCAAAGAATCGTGGTAAAGGGTTTTAACCCCTCAAAATAGGGGACCTTTAATCCAACTTACTAAGCCCATGCGCTCGATTGCATCATGCATACAAAGAAATATCAAACTTAGTATACCCGATTGAACACATCTTACATTCAACCGAATATGCATCAACCGGCGCGGCAAAGCATCGTGGTAAAGGGTTTTAACCCCTCAAAATAGGGGACCTTTAATCCAACTTACTAAGCTCATGCGCTCGATCACATAATTACATAAACAAGTAACATGCGGAATTTAGATGACGAATAATAAATAAATCAAAGCAACATAAAAGAAAAGAAGATGCTGTTTACTCAAGCGGTACGTGGAGTTGTATCCCGAGTACAGATCATACTACCGTCCATTCGGAATCGGCTATGAAATTTATGTCCGGGTTTCCATCCGATATACCGCGAGAGTTTACACATCTTTCATTTTATTCCAAGGCCACAACATACAATATTTCACAATTCATGCACTTTCTATCTATTCAGGGCCACAACATGCTTCACTCAAAAATAATCATGCAAACGAAACTCAATAAATAATAAAAATACAACTGAAAACAAGTGTGAAAATACCCTCAGGTCTAACCTTTTATGTCGACTTCGCACTCGCGTTTCACTGCCGTCGGAAAGGATATCACTCTGCAACTCTTCCGGTTCACTGGATTAACGTCTTAGCTCGCTGTTTCGCTGCTCAAGCTATTGTTTTTGCTCCGTTTTACTGCTGTTTTTGCTGTATTTTCTGCTCACTGTTTGGGGTGATTTGTTAACTGTTTGGGGACTGTTTTGGGTCACTGTTTTCAGTGGTTTTACTCACTGTTTTCAGGGGTTATTCTAGGCTGTTTTTTGGGACAGTTTCAGGATAGTGTTCATGCGTGAGGCAAAAGGGACTTACGTGGGACGTGTGTTGCCGGCAGTGGGTGTGGCTGTGAAGATGAGGGCTGCTACGTGAATTTGTGGCTGAAGAGAGGGGCTTAGCGTGAAGAGCTTACGTTTGCGAAGGCTATGGCTTGAGGCGTGATGGCTGGCATTAGGGAAATTTATAGTGTGAGTCGTGGGGTTGTTGCCGAGAGGTGTATAGGCTGATGGCTGTGTAGTCGGCGAGAGGCTAGGTGGCAGTGAGGGAATTTGTAGCGTGAGGAGTGAGTGCTGAAGTTGGTTGCTTATGGGGCAGGTGGCGTTAGGGAAATTTATTTGCAGGGAGAGTGAGGTGTAGTTTGAGGTTCTTGTTTTTTGGCCGTGTGTCTCTTTGTTTATTTGATCGGTGGCTCAAGGGTTATTGTCTATAACGTGAAGAGGGCTACATGCGTTTGTTGTTTTTTGCTATGCGTGAAGGTAGTCTGTGTGATTAGGGTTTATTTGCTTTATTTTGGTCACTGCCGTGTGTAGTGAGAGTTGAGAGGTAAGGCCTTAGGGTTTTGGGCGTGAATTCCAATTGTGTGAAGGTGTGAATGACTTGGTAAGGGGTTGTTTATATAGAGAAGGGCTAGGGTTTCCCTTTGTCTCACAAGGAAAAGATTGGATTTGGTGTCAAACAAGGAAATGATTTGATTGATTGGGGGGGACAAAATTTGGTGAATTATGAAGGTTGAATATTTGATTGGTGTTAATTAGGCATTTAATTTGTTAGATTAGGAAGTCAATATTTTTAATTGGTTATGATTGATTTTAATTAGGCATAATATTTCTTTAATTTAGTATATAATATTTTAAGTTAGGAAGTTACAATATTTTAATTTGGTATAATTATATTTTATGTCTTATTTAATTTGGTAAATGGTTTAATTATTTTATTTAATTCAATTACATTATTTAATTAATATTTAATTTAATTGGGTTGTATTTTGAGGGCCTTGGGCGTGTGGGCCAAGTGTGGTGGGCTATGTGTTGTGTTGGTTTGGTGAGTGGGTTTTGGGCCAATGTTAAATGGTTCTGGGTTTTTTAGGCCAAATGTGCTTTTAAAACGGAGGTCCAACGAGCGAGCTTGGAGCTAAACATGCGGATAAAATTTAATGAAATGCTGAGACTCATCATCGGGTTTCATATGCGAAAATGCAATGCCTACAATCAGTCTCCCTGAAAATTCTGGTTTATGGAGTATGCTTCTTAACGGATATGCTGAGTATACCGTGATCGGGTGTCCTTGAAAGTAAGGTCTAAGTTTCATCGCGGCTGTAACAAGGGCGAAAACCAACTTCTCCATTAACGGGTAACGTGATTCTGCTCCCATCAATACTTTGCTTACGTAATAGACTGGTGATTGAATCTCTGACTCCTCTTTTACTAAGACGCCGCTAACAGCGTGCTCTGAAACTCCCAAATAGAGGTAGAGCCTCTCATTGTCGTGTGGTTTCGACAACAAGGGGGTGTAATGAGGTACTATTTGAGTCTTTTCAGCGCTTCTTCACAAGCAGGGGTCCACTCAAAGTTGTTTGCCTTTTTTAAAGCTGAAAAGAACAAAAAGCTCTTATCTGTGGATTTGGAGATGAACCTGTTTAGCGCGGCGATTCTCCCAGTTAGTCGTATGACGTCTTTCGGGCTGGAATGAGATGGAATGTCTAGGATTGATCTAATCTGGTCTGGATTTGCTTCTATTCCTCGTCGAGTGACTACGTACCCCAAGAATTTCCCTAAGACGACACCAAATGCACACTTAGTAGGATTCAACTTCATTCCGTACTTGTCCATGATGTCAAAGGCTTCTTCCAGATGACTAAGGTGTTGCTACGATTTGATGGACTTCACCAGCATGTCGTCAATGTAAACCTCCATTGTCTTCCCAATTTGATTGTCGAACATCTTGTTGATCAGCCGCTGATAAGTTGCTCCTGTATTTTTTAAGCCGAATGACATGACCTTGTAACAAAAAATCCCTCGATTTGTAACAAAGGTTGTCTTCTCTTGATCGTCAGGATGCATGAGAATCTGGTTGTAGCCTGAATACGCATCCATAAAGCTCAACAGCTCATGCCCTGCAATTGCGTCGACCATTGAATCAATATGTGGCAGTGGAAACGAGTCATTTGGACAGGCTTTGTTCAAATCCGTAAAGTCGATGCAGACTCTCCACTTCTCATTCTTTTTCTTCACAACTACAACATTTGCAAGCCACTCCGGAAACTGTACTTCTTTGACTGCACCGTTCTGCAATAACTTCCGAATCTTTTCATCAATGATCCGATTTCTTTCAAGGGCGAACTTTCTCCTTTTCTGCCTAACCGGGGTGTGGTCCGGATCCACATGCAGTTCGTGAGTTATGAGCTCCGGATCGATTCCAGTCATATCTTTGTGAGACCATGCAAAACTGTCGTATCGCCTCTTCAAGAATTCAACTATGTCGGTTCTTAGTTTGAGATCTAAGTCAGCCCCTATTAATGCCTTGTGATCTGAAAATTGAGGGTGAATCTGGACCTCATCGAGCTTCTCTATATTTGGTAGAGTCGGCTCCGGAGCAGGAGCAGGAGGTCCGGTCTGTAATTGCTATGCTGACTCAACTTTAGCCTTCAAAGTCGTCTGGTATCAGCTTCTTGATGCCAATCTATCACTTTTAATTTCTTGAACCCCCCACTTGGTAGGGAATTTTATTACTTGATGATAAGTATATGAGACCGCCCTTAAGTCGTGAATCCATGGCCTGCCCATGATCAGGTTGTAGGCTGATGGGCTGTCTAAGACCAGGAACGTGGTCATTCTGTTGACTCCAGATACGTAGACCGGGAGTGATATTTCCCCCATTGTGAATTTCTGCTCTCCGCTAAACCCGATCAATACTGTCGTCCGCCGATTTATTTTATCCAGCTCCACCCCATGTCCGTAAGGGCACTAGCAAAAATAATGTAGCTGAGGAGCCCGTGTCGACCAGCACTCGTTTGATCATAAAGTTTGCCACCTGCAAAGAAATGACCAAAGCGTCATGATGTGGATTTAATTCGTGTGAATCCCCGTCGTCTGGAAACTCCATTATCAAATCCGTGAAGGCTTTCTCTACAGACATCGAGGTATGTGAAGTCTTATATATCAGAGCCCTTGAATGTCGTTTAGCTGCCGATATGTTACTCCACTGATTTCTGATCCTCCTGAAATGACATTAACAGTGTTATTAATTGGGGGTGGTGGGGTTGGAATTTCTCCTTGAGCATCTCCTCATCCTTCGCGCCAAGGTTGTTTTCCCATTTTCAGTGAACAAGTCCCTCAGGAACCCCTTTCATCTGGAACTGGAATCGTCTCAATCCGATATCGGAGTAAAATATTATTTCCAAAATACAAAAGTTGCACAGGACCTGGAATTTCTGAAGTTGTACACTGTTAGAACGCCCTATTAAATTTATGGCCTCCAAAATCCAAATATCAAGTCCATTTTTCTAGATATGCATCCAAAGTATTATTTTTTCTACATTAAATATAAAAATCACAATAAACATAAATATAATTATTTAACAAATGTGTTAAATTAATGGGATTAATGAAACTATAAATATAAAATGATTAATTTTTTTTTAGTGTTCATCAATATGGTGACACTATTTACCAATTTAATGTACTCTTGTCTAATAATGTGGTATAAAAAAAGGATCAAAAAAATTAAAACAGGGACAATTAATTGTCTCACAGCCAAACATTTTAAACAGGAAATTTAATAAACTTTGTGCTTGTGGGATGACCTAACTGAAAAGATATGCTCATGGAGAAACTGACGCTTCTCCATCTCTATCTATCTCAGTGGCAATGACCAAAGTCTTTGTCTACCATTAAGAGCTAAATCATTTTATTAATCAAACAAATAATAATTAATAACACTAATGAAAATATTTCTCATTTTGTTTCTTTTCGAAAATTAGGTTTGCTGATCGAATATAATTAGCATGCGCAAGTTTTAGTGCACAATCACTAATTATAATTTTTAACTATCATCTCTGATCTTCCAAGCACAAGCTTTTATTAGCACATATTTTAGAATTAATGTGGCCGGATGATAGCTTCTCTTTTAATTAGGTGACCCACCAAATAATAAAATGTACGCAATACTAGTATTAATTAAAATCACTTTTTTTTTTTAATCGAGATGTTTAAATCAGTTTACGCGCACCTCAATTAATTCTAAGAAAATTCTTTAGCATAAATCAGGATAAGTCGTTGATTTTTTTTATATTAAGGGGCATGACCCTAAGGAAATACACCTAGTGTGATTAGAACCTTAAACTAAAAAAAAAAAAAAAAAAAAAAAAATCACTCAAGCCAAAAATATTTATCATTGAGATAACCCATTAAGATTTAATTAAACGAACTTGTGGAGCCAAATTAACGAAAAACAATATGGGGATACTGGACCAACCAAGGTCTTAATCACCATAAATTAACTTTGCAATGTCATATCCTTATATGAATGTGATACCTAATCCATCATCAAATCAAATATAATAAAATGGCGACAGTAGACTCCTAGTTTGATTTGCTAATTAATTGATTTTGGTGTCATATCAATACTTGGTAGATTTGAAAGATTGACAATGTAATTGCACATTAGGATTCCTTATTAATAATTTATTTGTTATGAAGCACGAGTTAATGGATAGCAAGTAATTTTCCTCCAAAAATTTCAATACATGTATCATTTGAGCTATCGAAAATATACACTAATCTTCAAGTAAAAAACATGAGATTGAGGCTCAAAAATGGTGGACCAACAAACTTAAAGATAAATATGTTTAAAAAACTTTAGAAACATGGGTCAAAATGAAAAAAGATCACCGTCGGCCTCGAATCAAAAATTGGTGCATAATGCAAGAATCAAGATACTCAGAATTGTTCAATCAAGTGGAAATTCCTATTCATTTGGTAACGACGTTGATGTTTTTTAGAAAATTATTAGTGGAATCCGACTAGTGGGACGAAGACTTTACAGTAATAAAGATTAAAATATATTTTGACAAGACAAAGTATTTGCCAATTGAAGACATGTCTGAAGGTGATAAGCAATCAATTTTTTTTAAAATATAAAAATGAATATGTATATGAATTTTGAGCGCTGAATATTTACAGATAGATTAATTAACTAATTAATTAATTAATTAGTGTATGCATGCGTCATGAAAATCCATTCCGATGTAATTCATGTCACTGCTGATAAGTCAGTGCATGTACACAAATAATATATAGGAGCATTGGCGTTTCAATTTATTATTCGTTTAATCTTGAAAACAGTATTTTTCTTTTAAAATGAAACCAACTGATAGAGAAGAAAATATATTAACACTAGCTAGTGTAAGGTACTTAACTTTTGTAATTAGTAGTTAATTACTTGTTTAACATTAGTATTAAAATTAAGTGTAAAAACATTTGCTCATGAAATCAAATTAAAAAAGGAAATTTTAAGACACCAAATTTGAAAAAGAATTTGATAGCTTCAAAAGAAAGTGCTAGCTGTGTGCCACATGATGATCAAAATTGTCTTGTATTTAGTTCTTTTTCCTTTGTTTTGTCAAAGAGTTGTGTGGTGATATATATATATATATTAGGTCATGCTTAACAGTTGTATTCCATGTAATTATAATAAGATAATTTAACTTTAATATATACTTTTTTTATATATATATATATATATACACACAAGTTTGTAATTTACTGGGCTCTAAGCGAAAATATGATGAAAATGGAATATGAATGAACAACAAATCAATCGACTGTCTTTAATTATATCAATATCAATATCAATATGACTAAGACAAAGAGGAGCATCCCATATGTGTGGTTCAAATCCAGTAGATATAGACAAAATCAAAATCAATGATGCATAAATGATTCAATTTTTGTAAATTAGCTTGAGTACTATATTTGAAGTGTTAGTTATGGATTTACACGTGTAACCCCCCATATATAAAAGGAGAGAAAATGACCAAAATTCTTATGATTTTTGGTGAAATTATGCAAAACCTCATTTTAAAACTAAGTGAAACCCTATCATGCTTAAAAATCTCGAATTTTAATATGGGAAATCTAAGATTTAGATTTGAATTCGAGATCCTTAACCATCCGGTTAGAAATTCGGGACGATTTTTTGTCCCGATTCAAAAAATCGATTGAGATTTGAGATGAAGAAATTATATCGAATCATAATCGGGATGAAATAAGACGAGACCGGTTCGGAATATGATATCTCGATTGTCATCACTACTTCATGTTTTATATTAAAAAAAATTAAAATATTTATAACAAAACTCATGTATGAGGATGTGGTTTAAATTCAAAACATAAGAGGGACTTCACCAAATATAAGAGGATTTTGTTATTTTTACTATAAAAGGAATTCATACCTAAGAATTCAATGAAGCCCTATATATGAAATATGAATAGTCATAATAATTATGTTTGTTTTTTTATGTGACAAACATAATTATGAATGAGACAAATTTACCAATTCAACTAAATGGTACCCATAAATGAAATTTAGGTGAACCCCCAAGAATTATAAATAAATTTTATCACATTTTTAAATAAATATATATGAGGAATTTATTGATCATGTGATATCATTCTCATATATGAAAGAGACAAATCACTCACATATCAATTTTATATATTTACGTTATGTGTAACTGAAATTTTTATGGTTCATATCATGAAGCCAAGGCAGATGGATTTAAATTCATCAAATATAGTATGCATATTTATGATTTAGGTTTCTATCAAAATTATCATTCACAACTATTATATGCAACCATAAAATATCAAAAAATTTCCCGAAATATATGATGTTTCAATCACTCTTGGTTGTGTGTCACGTCATATCCTATAGTGTTATATTTTCATTTATATTATTCTATTTAATTCATATGAAATTTTTATTCTTAAATATATGATTATGATTATTGGGAGATTTTTTATTTTATTTTTTTAGATACTTGTTCTATATGAGACAATTTGTCTTCATCAATCAATATTACTGCAATTAATTCACTGATGCAATCTCAACGGTAGAGATAGCGAGTATTTATTTTTTTTTAAAATGGGAAGATTTTTTTTTGAAAGGATTAATGGGAAGAAATTTGTTAAAACAAAGTATGAACAATTTAGTTACTTTCTCTTGTGACATCAACGAATGGAAACAAATTAAGCTCTTTCCTTATTTGTAATTACAATTAATTAATTAATTACCAACAATGAGTGAGCTGCTACCTTTTTTTTAAAAGATCAATAACATTAATCACATATATATATACTAACTTTGACCAAGAAAGTGGGCTGCCATGCACCATAACATTTTAAGATGGTCATAATTAATAAACATTAATTAATGTATATTATGGTTCAGATTATTGAAGCCGTAATGACTAATGAGTTGCTGTTGGCATTAAGAGAAAACAATCTTAAGCATTCAAGAGAAATAAAATTAACAAATAAAATGTTGTTTCTGTAAGAGCTAGCTAGCCTAACTTTATAAGATTTTTTTTTCTTATAAGATTTTTTTTTTCATTCTAAGATATTCTATTATTACAATAATTTATGTTTAGAAAAATGGTAAAATGAAAATTAGACATCAAATCTATGGTGGGGTTTTTCTAATTTATAATGGAATAATATATACTTGTGGATATTATAAAAAGAACAAAAAAAGGGCATATAAATAAGATGTGGTATAGAATGTGTCAGCAACTTGAGTAATAAAAGAGTTTAAAGAAGTGTATTATTTGCTCATAATTCAACAATATTCGTTATTAGCTTTTAACAGATAGAACATATATCAATCAGTGTTGCCAACAATATGGAAATCAATATGTAGTATTAATCGATCAACACACACATATATATTATATATTATATATTATATATTATATTATATTATATTATATTAAATACAAATAATGGAATCGTATCCTTTTGTAATAATAGAGGGGGCAAAAAGTAAAGATGTTCAGAACATGTGAGTAATAATAATTCATGGATTTTAATTATTCCATATGCATGCATGCATGATCCTTAATTTCTTAATTACTAGAATAATTCTCCTTTTATTCATTAATTTGTGATGCTATAGCCTATATATATGTGTGTGTCACTTTGGAATATCTTTTCCAACATCCCTTATACACAAATTGATTAACATATTCTCCGCCATGAACAACATTTGCCTATTCACATTTTAAAACGTGAAGAGAATTAACGAAATTATTTAACTTAATTGAAAGAATTTCTATTTGCCAAATCGAAAAGTCTCTTTTACATGTAACAATTGCCAACAGTGGTTGTAGGGGGTGTAACAGAGTCGAGTCGAGCTGAGTAGTGTCCGACTCTATTCGATTCGATAAGTATTTATATGAGGTCAAATTCAAATCGAGTTTTACATATGTTGTTCAAAATAACATATTGTGATTGAACTCGATTCGAATTCGAGATTCGGCTTGGCTCGAGCTCGATTAATTAAGGAATTCATTTTTTTTTAATTTCAAAATTTAAATAATATCCCTATAAAATTCAAATGTTTGTGACATAGTCAAAAAATTAAAAAACGAGTCGAGTGGAGATTTTGCAATCTTGTTTAACAATCAATATATTATTTTTGAGTTCGATTAGTTCATTTATTAAACAGTTCGTGAATGACTTGATTTATTTACAACACTAAGGTAGTGTTTGATGGCTCGTCGCCAAATACACAAAAACGTTAGCGTTAACAACACACAAAAAGCTAATTTATTTTAGAACACTTATCAAGATTTTACGATTTTACCTTCCTGATATACAAGTTTTTATGTATTAATTTTTTCTATATGTTTTTATTTGTAATTTGACAACTTATACTCTAATATCTAATCAAACACCTAAAGAGTTTAGAAATTAACTTATACTCTAGCGTTTGTTCCATAACTTTTAAGTTAACTTATACTCTCAATACAATATTCTCTATCAAACGCACCGGTAGCAACAATCGCTCATATTAATTAAAAAATTTAGAGAAACAAGATAGACCCCTTAACCACTAAAGTCGATTTTCAGCCGTGCACAAAGCCAAAATATATTTTTTTTTAAAACAAAAATAAATTGCAAAAAATATGTTGAATTTAGTTGGGAAGATTTGGCAAAGGTGGGGTGGGGCCTCCTCCCCCATCTTTTTTCATGCATGTAATATCCACCGTCAGTATCACTCTGCCAGCCTCTATATATACACTCTCTCCCACTTTCTCTTTGTTCTCATCAACTTCTTGGACTCTTTCTTTGCTTCTTGTTTCTATTTACCACCTTCTTCTTCTTCTTCTTCTTCTTCTGCATTTTGCTCCAAAAAATTATCCCAAATGGATTGTATAGAGATTAGTAAACAGGTAATTAGTCATATTCCCTTTTGTGTGTAATATCCCCACTTTTGTTCCAATTGATCTTTATATTTTTTTCTTTTACACAAGCAAAATAGAAGAGTAACAAAATGAGTTTTGTTCAACATATGATTTTTTTTTTAAGTTTAGGTTAATGATCTTCCCTCTCATATGAACGGGTTCGAATTCCTAAAATTTTACTAACTAAACAAACTAACACCAAAAAAAAAAAAAAAAGAGTACATGATATATAATTGGTGCAATGCAATTATCTTATCATATTTAATCATGATCTTGAGAATCAACTTGTATTTTTTATTTTTTTATTTTTTTGGCTCATGTACATATAGGAAAAGTTGAAGGATGAACAAGAAGCATACACTCAAGATGGATCAGTTGACTATCATGGCCACCCTGCAATTAGAACCAAATCTGGAGGATGGGTTGCTGGAATTATCATACTTTGTAAGTTTCATATCATAATATATATATGCAAGTATGTATGTGTATGTATATACTTTTATCTTATTATCAATTTATGTCACTGCTTAGTCCCAACGCACTACCGAATATACGTGTTTCTACATATATGTATGTATGTATGTATGTGGTCATAACATCTTACATGTAGATATATAAATTTTGATGAAACTTCTCGAACACCCAAATATAAAGTGAGTGTTTTGAGATAAGCTATCAGTTTGATGTTTGAGTTTCGTATGTACAAATTGAGGAAAAAGACAAATTTGTACATGAAGAAACGTGTAACTCTTGTAACTCAAAACAAAACCAAGTGTTTATCTCTTGTTGCATGCATGTTGTTGTTGCCTTGTTGGTGCTTTAATTAGCTAACAAAAGGCCACCCAACCACCACTGTGACTTCAAAACGTTTTAGAGATTACATATAACTAAACGACATATACATTACATGAGTGAGTGAGAGAAAGTGAGTTACTATCATTTCCATTCATCATAAGACAATCTTAACAAGTAATCTCTCATTTCTCATCTCTTAATTTATTTATTTTTTTAAAATGACATCCTTTTCCGTTTATGCATGTGAGCAGAGTTCAAACCTATATCATAGTTGACCTATAAAAAAAATGTTTACTATTTTCCGAAGAAAAAAAAAACAACTAGGTATGAATTATCAGATGTAACAACGTTGATTTTTTTAAAAAAAAACGTTAGGAAATCTCACCGCCAAACCACCCAACCCGGGCTTAAGCGGAGAAAGTAAAATCTTTGACTGTCTCAGGCTCTTATAAGAAACGCACCCCTTAGATTCGAACTCATAACTTGGAAAAGTCAAATCATAAATTCTACACCACCAAGTGACGCCACTAGAGGACGTAACAACATGAAATATATGGCTTAAGTTGCTATTATACCAAACTAATGCACTTGGATGGTTTTATAATTACTTATCAACAATTTTCACGAGAGAGGATAGGTTAATTTTTTTTCTACTTTCTGATGTCTCTTTAGGTTTTGGTAAAGACATACTTTGAGTACACATGTATTGTTAATGATTAATAAATGATGGCTGATCATATGAAGCATGTGCACATGCAAATAAAGGATTTGATCTTGATATTTTATGATTCCATAACCTAAACTTGGCCAATTTTTTATATGTCTTTCCAATTTTCTTGATCTTGTTACCATTTCAAGGTTTTTCCTAATTGAAGAATTTCCTCATGCCCTTGGGATTAATTTTGTTGATTGAATTAATTACCAGTGAACCAAGGACTTGCAACCCTAGCATTTTTTGGAGTTGGGGTGAACTTGGTGCTGTTCTTGACAAGAGTTTTACAACAAAACAATGCTGAAGCTGCCAACAATGTAAGCAAATGGACTGGGACTGTCTACATCTTTTCACTCGTCGGTGCTTTTCTCAGTGACTCCTACTGGGGAAGATTCAAAACTTGTGCCATCTTTCAGTGCATATTTGTCATTGTAAGTGAATCTGCAGAACCTGAAATGCTAATTGTATATAATCTTGGCACTTGATGCCTAATTGTATGTATGTTTTTGTGTGTGTGACTGAAATAACAGGGGTTGGTATCGCTATCACTATCATCATACCTTTTCTTGATCAGACCAAAAGGTTGCGGCAACGAACTAACTCCATGCGGAACACATTCAAGCTTGGAGATTTGTCTATTTTATCTCTCCATCTACCTGATTGCTCTGGGAAATGGAGGGTATCAGCCTAACATAGCTACACTTGGGGCTGATCAGTTTGACGAAGAGGATCCGAAGGAAGCACGCTCCAAAGTAACCTTCTTTAGCTACTTTTACTTGGCTTTGAACCTTGGTTCTCTCTTCTCCAACACCATTTTGGGATACTTTGAAGATGGAGGGATGTGGGCACTTGGATTCTGGGTGTCTACAGGCTCCGCCATTGCAGCACTGGTCCTGTTTCTCGCTGGAACCACTAGGTACAGGCACTTCAAGCCAAGAGGCAACCCTCTCGCCAGATTTTGTCAAGTATTTGTCGCTGCAACTAAGAAATCAAGGGTTCAGTTATCCCCGGAAGGAGAAGACTTGTATGATGTAGTTGCAAAGGATAGCTCCATGAATGGTAGTAGAAAGATCCTCTACACCAACGGATTCAAGTGAGTCTTCAAACATTATTGTTTACTCATTCAAAAATCTATCAGTAGTTTATCCGGCTCATAAAATTTGAACTGTATATCAGGTTTTTGGATAGAGCAGCTTATATCTCATCAAGAGATTTAGATGACCAGAAGCAGGGTCGTTTGAATCCCTGGCGTCTCTGCCCTGTAACCCAAGTGGAAGAAGTTAAATGCATACTTAGACTGCTTCCCATTTGGCTCTGCACCATCATCTATTCAGTGGTCTTTACGCAAATGGCTTCTCTTTTTGTTGAGCAAGGAGCTGCGATGAAGACTAGAGTCTCCAACTTCAGAATCCCAGCTGCAAGCATGTCTAGCTTTGACATTCTAAGTGTGGCAGCTTTCATATTCCTTTACCGAAGAGTGATTGATCCACTTGCCAGCAAACTAAGAAAAAAGAATTCCAAAGGCCTTACAGAGCTTCAAAGAATGGGAATTGGCCTTGTTATAGCAATCATGGCAATGGTTGCAGCTGGGATTGTGGAATGCTATAGACTAAAGTACGCCAAGACGGACTGCAGACACTGCGAAGGAGCAAGCTCCTTGAGCATCTTCTGGCAAGTTCCGCAATATGCATTTATAGGAGCATCTGAAGTTTTCATGTATGTAGCTCAGTTGGAGTTCTTCAATGCACAAGCACCAGACGGCTTAAAGAGCTTTGGAAGTGCTCTCTGCATGACATCAATCTCACTGGGGAACTACGTAAGTAGCTTGCTTATGACGATGGTGATGAAGATCTCAACAGAAGATCACATGCCTGGATGGGTACCTGGAAATCTCAACAAGGGTCATCTAGAAAGATTCTACTTCCTCTTAGCCGGCTTAACCACTGTCGACTTGGTTGTTTATATTGCCTGTGCCAAGTGGTATAAATGTATAGAACTGGAAGCAAAATATGCAGAAACTGATGAGCAAGACAACTTCAAGGTCTGATGTACATAAACATCAGGCTGAAATGTTTTAAACCCTACATACCTTTTATATATATATATAATAAAAGGGGGGATGGGGAAAGCACAAACAGTTTTCACAGAAAAATGGCTTCTTAAAAGCCACTGAAAGTTGTATTTGGAACTAGATTCAGCAACAGAGTGAAGACTGAAGAGATGGGTAACTTCCTGTGATAACGCCTTTCAGATATTCATACTTTCAATTGTCTAAAAGTATTAGCATGCCCTTTTGGGTAGTTCTAAACGTGATGTGAACTGGGTTTGTTTGTAATGTAAACATTAAATTAACTCGTGTGAGAGTTACTCACTCTCTTGAATGTCAATTAAAGCACCCATTTCTTCTCATTAAGTTTCATCATGACTCCTTTCTTATCTATCTGAGACAAATAAGATTGTGAATCATATTCACAAAGGCCTAACCATTAAATTTAAACCAGGGAGATCTACTGAAAACAGAGTTCTAGCAGAAAATTTCAAGAAGATATCAGAAATCTATTAAATTTAACCCAAAGGTGAAATTCCCAAGTTGATAAATGTCACATGTATTCTAGTGTATAACAGAAACTTCAAGTTCAAGAATTTGTAGGGAAATTAAATTGAGACTACATAAATCAAAAGGACATAACTGAAACTTTAGGGCAATGCATTAGCAACATCAAATGAATCTTTATCAGTTACGAAAATCTTTTGCATGAAGGAGTTCCAATGGATAATTAGAGTCTTGGGTTCTCAAACTCTTGAAAATTCATATAGTTGCAAGATTGTTAACAATTTAATAAATATAATGCTTCAGGTAATCATCAGTACTCGAAAATGTTAACAAAAATGTGTTTTCACAAGTACAATATCAGCCTTGGACCTTACGAACTTGAATGTGGTGAGTAGATTCTTGACGCCAGATTGGTTGCGCTCCACTTTGGACAAGGGTGACGTATTCTCCCTCTGTAACGAGATTTTTGGCCTAAAGCATGAGAACATCCAAAAAAGTTAAACCACATGACGCGACAATACAACTGAACTAAAAAAGAAAATTTATGAGAAGTGGCCAAACCATTAACAGCTTGATAGCTCGAGAGAATGTCTCCTCTGAGTCCTCAGAAAATTGCATATATATGGGCATGACACCTTGATAAAGCGCCAGTCTCTGCTTAATTCTCTCTCTGCCAGAAACGACAGAATGTCACGCTAAATCAGGAAAACAGAGACTGTCTCCAACTCATAAAAGAAAAATTATAAATAATAAATCCAAAGAAAACAATCACTTGGTGGCCAATAATGCATTGACCTAATAAGCCAAAACCAAGATAGCATGTGGACAGGTTTTCCTAAACAAAACATGAGTCAATGATGATGACATACTAACTTCGCAAAAGATAGGACTTGTAAACATGATCATTCTTAATTATTTTTCCCTTTTGAGGAAAACATTGGGTTCTCGTATCTCCAGACACGGCAAGTAAAATCATTAACTTGAATTACTGCCCCAGCCTATGTCAAAACAAACACTACTAACCCTTAAAAGACTGCCTTCAATAAGAAATAGCAGAAAATGGATGGGATGTAACCTTACAAGACAGTGCAAAAAAATAGAATTCAAGAATTTTGAATAGTGTATTTCACACAATAATCGAGTAGGGACTCACTGATTTGTGAAAGCAAAGATTGTTGATGAAGGCCGATAGTGACTTAAAAGGACAGCCATGGATCCCGTTCTTGTGAATACAATGATGGGGGTATTGAGAGTGTTAGCCATGGTTGTTGAATGGAAAGCAAACATTTCACCCATGTGGCTCTGCAAAAGGAAGCCCTCAGAGTAATCAGATTATGGAAGGGCAATGTAGATGGAATTTCTAAGAGTTCGAAAATTACAGTTTTGGAAGAAATTCCTCATTTAAATACTCATCAGCCCAGCATTAAAATTTCAAATTAGTACAAAGTAAAATGTAAAATTGAAACCAACGGGGAATGCCATAATGAAAATAGGACTGATTTCAGAATACAATGAATCCTTACCTTATGAGCACTAGACTGGGTTGGAGGAGTTATGCTAACTGGTAGACTTGACTCAGTCCTCAATGCCACAGTATGCATAACTTTAACAGCTTTCAGCGGATACCTAATGTCATTATTATATCAGGACAAGCAAAACAATTTCTTTCTAAATGAAAATTAATTAAAAGGATGCAAGGAAAGAGCAAGAAAGGACAAGTATTTAATTAAGATTAGGCACTCCACAAACTCCATGTTGCATTTTTAGCCATGATAAGTCAGAGTAAATTAGTGCATGGCAAGAATATTAACAATAATGGTATCAATTATGATTTATGAATCAATCAACGAGGCACCAACCCTCCTGGTTTGCCCTATGCATATTAGTCTGTGTGAATGCATGTTGCTCTAAACCATTCAAGTAGTTATAAAACACAGTGGACTTAACCTATTTTCACTATCAACGCAAAATATACCATAAGTAATAATATCCACTAGAAGAATCAGATAAAGAGAACCATTGATTTAAACAGGTTTATTTGATATTACTAATATGCAGTTCTTAAACAAGCTCATATTTCACTTTTAAAGTGATGAAACCCTTTCAATTACATGCAGCAGCTCCACCAGAGTTCTTTGTTGCGAAAAAACTCCGTATTTCACTTTTAAGTGATGAAACCCTTTCAAGTACATGCAGCAGCTCCACCAGAGTTCTTTATTGCGAACAAGCTCCGTAGGTTTAACACATTCAGTTTTTTATGAATAAAATTATACTGAAAAAACCAGAAAAGATGAAACCCTTTCAACTACATGCAGCAGCTCCACCAGAGTTCTTTGTTGCGAACAAACTCCATAAGTTTAACACATACAGTTTTTTATGAATAAAATTATACTGAAAAAACCAGAAAAGGGAGGTGCAATCTTCACAGGAAGTATACAAAAGATCTCTAAGAAGAAGATATGCACTGACAAATTATTGTAACTGGAAAAACTGAAAAACAGACATCCAATAAATATGTAAGGGTCAACACCAAAAGAAAATGGCCAAACGAATAACTGTGCAACAAGGAGACTGACATTAAATATATGAGTTTATTCTTCCAACTTACAGGTGACAGAATTTGCAAATATCAAATTTTCGAAAAGTAAGAACTCGCATTTTGCTAATATAAATTTCCATTCGAACTAATATGATCATCCATGGATATAAATGTGTTAAGAATCATCAAATTTTGAGAGCATCAGCCATCAATATAAGGCATCCAAGATTTTTTAAAATGTCCTACGTTGGCATTTGGCAAGAGATGCCACCTAGCATAGGCCTACAAACAAAACAAGAATTCTTATCCTAGATCAAGGATACCACGTTAAAGAGGTTCAAAATGTAATTGGAATATAAGCCATTTGGTTATTCTTGTCAGTGAACTAAAGAGTTGAACAGCTAGCCAAAATTGTATTGGAAATAAAAGTTTTCAAGGCCCCTGAATGCCAGCCAATCACTTACTTTCCATGGGCAGTTTCTCCAGAAAGCATGACAGCGTCAGCACCTTCCCGAACTGCAATCGCAATGTCCGAAACTTCTGCCCTTGTTGGTGTAGGATGATCAATCATACTTTCCAGCATGTTTGTTGCCACAATTACAGGCTTATGCATACTATGACACCTTCTAATGATATCTTCCTGTATTAATGATGAACAAGATAAGTGGAAAAGAACTATAATAGTAGATTTTAGACACCATTGATTCTGTAGTAAGAAACCCATACATGAGTAGAGATGGTAATTTCACTGACACTTTTTTTTATAGGAGTAATTTGAGTAATTTCACTGACACACTTGCAAGTAATAAAAATATGCAGGCAAGACAACTTAGAGAGAGAAAAAAAAAAAGGAAAGGCGGGAGAAAAACAATTAATAATGCCCCAACAACTGATGATTTTATTACAACTATTTGGGTTCATTATGTTACTGATTTATCATGTTGGCACTTTGGCATCTATGACTATAATGTCTAATAATCAAGTTTTTTTTTTACACATCTGAACTTTTCTTTCATGATTTGGAAATAAAAGGTACCAAACACCATATTTAGTAATTCTATGTTTTTACTAACCAAAAAACATTGTTGAAAAACTTCTTTCATATTAACAAAAAACGTTATAGAAAAATGATCTGGTTCAGTTTTGATGAAACATTAAATTATATCTATATAATGATGATTAATTAACCAAGTTAAAAAATAAGGCTGTAGACGTGATGAACATTTGATTCAGAAGTTGAACAGAATGCACAAATTAGATCAAATTTACCTGCAATAATGGGACCTCCTCAATTGGAAGTTCAGCTCCAAGGTCTCCACGAGCAACCATTGCCTATAATGTTCCACAAACTAGTTAGATGCAAGTGGAAATGGTGATGACAAATATATAAATCCATATAAGTGCATGCATACACATATAAACAACTAAATATTTAATTATTGTTACTCTGTAATACTTTAACAAAGAGTAAAAGGAAATTATAAGGACCGCAAAGAATATTGAAACTAACCCCATCTGATGCTGTAATTATTGAATGAAGATTTGGTATAGAGTCGGCACTTTCTATTTTTACAATCACGTGAATATCCGCATTGCAACCTAAATTAGAGGTTTGCGACAGTTTAATAATCGAGGAAACAAATAAATAAAACAAAAATATTTGTAAGTTCATAACTTATATAGAAAAATAAATAAGAATATTACTTTTAAGATAATCTTTCAATTCATGGACCACTTTAGCATCCTTCACAAAAGAGACAGCATAGAAATCAACTTGGTTGTCCACTCCAAATTTGATATCTTCCCAATCTTTGTCTATAGAAATGAGCCAAAAAAACTCAGGAGTTCTCCATATTTTTTTTTTAAGGAAAAAGAGGATTAGCATAGAACAGAAATTAATGAGATGCAGTAACATTAGAGATAAATATTAACCTGTTATTGACGGCAGATTTGCACTTTTTCCACGGACATTTAAATGACGTCTTGATTTTAGCTCGCCTCCATCAACCACTACGCATTTAACCAGATCCTTTGTCTTTGACTTCACAGCTAATGACATCATTCCACCTAATACGGAAAAAAGAAACAACTCTTCATGTCTATTGAACAAGAAATGAAGTTAGACTTGCATGAAAATTTATGTTTGTGATGGGAGAACAATTTGAAACACTGAAAATCAGGAGACTAGAATTATATACAATGCATGGTTTTTGACAGCAAGTACACCAGATACATTCCTTCTTGTTTTTCGAACTTCAGATATGTTCGGATAGCTGAATATTTTTTTGAGAAATAAGGTTAGGTAATTTTTTATCACCTCGTTTGAAGGTACCAAGAAACAGAATATATTTTACGATCATTCAACAGTTTCAGATCACTATGTAGACTGTTCTTGAGAATGAGGGTGTTTCACACACAGTGAAACAACATACTGCATCGAAGACAAGGATGTTGAACTATCATTCACACACCAAATCAACTTTTCTAAGCCATACCTCACAATGCAACAGGCAATCAGCTGTTTGACTAAAACAAGAGCAAACCAACTTACTGACATTGCTACTTTGCATAAAAGCACAACCAAGAATTGGTCAACTGGAAAGCAGAAATTCTCATAAACACATATTCAGAATTTTATCTGAACCAATTACTTCAATCAGTAACCTGCCAGACACTTACCAATGAAAATCCTTTTCATTCTGGAACTCAACTACTCAAGTGCTTCTGAATTTCTTAATTCCCACCATAAGTATGACAACAAACTTTCTATTAGATAGCCCCAAGTCCAGAGTCCTAATGTAATTTAACTCATGCAACAATACAGTGACAATAGAAGAGATCATACTCAATACTTACCATCTACCAGTAGTATGTCTCCAACCTCTACGTCATTCACAAAGTCATCATAGTTCACACTAACAGTATCTTCTGTGCTAACTCCTCGTTTGATAGTAAAATTAAATTCTTGACCCTCTTTCAGCATGATTGGTTGAGGTACATCTCCACTTCTGACCTCAGGACCCTGCATTAACAAATAAAAATAATAGTATCATGCTTATCAGTAATAATAATAGTAGGCGGTCCTAACTGAACCCCCCCCCCCCCCACCTTATTACATTTTTCAATTAATGTTCTGACAGGAGTAAGCCAACTTGAAATACATAATAGAAATACAAAAGCCAATCCCAAAAGTAGACATGTTTCAGCTTCCACCAGAAGCATTAATTGACATCCTGGTTAGCGATGAAGTGATTTCAATCATACAAAATTAGGTAACATATTGACAATGATACTGAATTCATGACATCTGGCCTCAATTTTGACAAGAATTTAAAAATATATATATATCCAAAAATGACAGCTCCTAATTCAGGGGTGGTTAATCGCAGAATAAATACCTTCGTGTCCAGCATTATGGCTACAACCTTGTCTTCAAATTGAGAATTGTACTCTTTAACTAGATCAATAGTTTTCTGGTGTGATGCATGGTCTCCATGCGACATATTTAAACGTGCCACATTCATTCCGGATTCCGCCAGTTTCCATATCATTTCACGTGAGCTTGTGGAAGGACCAATTGTACACACTATCTTTGTTTTTCTTCTAGCAATAGGACTTACTACTCCCTTTCCTGGAGTGCACTGACCATTTAGAAGCTCAAAAGTAGAGCTTGAGTTTTCCTGAAACAACTGAATACTGCAAGATTGAAAACTGTGGAAGAAACAGAATATTCTAACAGCAAGTAAACAAAAACCAAAATAGATACAATTAATACCATACTGGTAAGAAGTGCATCTTAATGTTTTAAGGCAGACCAATCCTGTTTTTATCATTTA